>OX103958.1:7284302-7296802 GCA_944470425.2 Schistosoma bovis | reverse complement strand
TACTACTACTACTACTACTACTACTACTACTACTACTACTACTACTACTACTACTACTACTACTACTACTACTACTACTACTACTACTACTACTACTACTACTACTACTACTACTACTACTACTACTACTACTACTACTACTACTACTACTACTACTACTACTACTACTACTACTACTACTACTACTACTACTACTACTACTACTACTACTACTACTACTACTACTACTACTACTACTACTACTACTACTACTACTACTACTACTACTACTACTACTACTACTACTACTACTACTACTACTACTACTACTACTACTACTACTACTACTACTACTACTACTACTACTACTACTACTACTACTACTACTACTACTACTACTACTACTACTACTACTACTACTACTACTACTACTACTACTACTACTACTACTACTACTACTACTACTACTACTACTACTACTACTACTACTACTACTACTACTACTACTACTACTACTACTACTACTACTACTACTACTACTACTACTACTACTACTACTACTACTACTACTACTACTACTACTACTACTACTACTACTACTACTACTACTACTACTACTACTACTACTACTACTACTACTACTACTACTACTACTACTACTACTACTACTACTACTACTACTACTACTACTACTACTACTACTACTACTACTACTACTACTACTACTACTACTACTACTACTACTACTACTACTACTACTACTACTACTACTACTACTACTACTACTACTACTACTAATGATTAATTAATTAATTAATTAACGTTATGTCGGTCGTGGATATCGTTGCTGGATTTGGCATTTTGATAGGGCTACGATTGCAGATATTATATATATTTATTTGGACACATAAATACTGGTACAAAGGGCCACTGAATACATATGCGCCACACAATTCACCTGATTTGTGTGCGGGCTAGGATACTACTGGGGTGCTCAGACCGAAGCAGGTGGTCTACTTATGGGGCCGCACCCGGAGCCTTCGACCTAAAGGTCTGGTCCACAAGGCAGTGGAGCAACGTCAGAAGATGCAGTCACATGGTAACCGGTGACCAACAATAGGTTCATACGCCATTTGTTCCCTCAGAACACAGGAACCCATGTGCACCACTGGTTTGTAATCAGGGTTTTCCAACTGCCGTAGGTGGACCCTCTGTGTCCACCGACCCGATTAATGCGCCGGTCATTGGCTTTTTGTCTTCTCAATTTCGTAAACAACAGTAATGCCACGAGAAGGCAGTGATTATGACTTCCGTGGCGGTGGCTGTATACGCGTGGTTATATGAGAGTATTTTGGGAGGGAAATCGGGCTCTCCCCATTCTTGATCTACGATTGTAGATAGAAAATAAACAAGAAATTGAAATATTAGCAAGTTATTTTAATGACGCTCCATCGAATAAAATTTTAATGTGAATAATATCATTTTGTTAAGCCTTTTAATCGTATTTGTAGGTGAATTCCACATTTATTAGTGTATGTTGAACTAGAAGAGTGATACAAGATTATCAAAGAATGGGTGACCTTTGAAATGTGTACGCCACAGCGATACAAATTTCCATCGTACGGTGGGACACTCGCAGTTTTGTTGTGGAAGACCTCCGTAAACCGAATAATGTGTTGGGTATCCAAGATGTGCGATTGGTGGTTGGACTGAGTTGTGTTAGTAGGGTACAAACTCTCCGCGAGATTATTGTAACCAATGACTACAGACGTTGGATAAAATGGCCCTAAACTGAATGATGTGTTGAGGAATCGGTAGTGGTCTTAATCGACTTGGTGGCCCATTCATCCAGAATCATAGAAATTCATTGACGCTTTATAAAAAGAACAGGTTTTGCGTGAATTGTATCCAAAATGTTAGTTGCAGGAATCTCACAACGCCGCGTAAAATGAAAGTACATGGATTTAGTATCACTTAGTAATTTGGTTATTGGGAATTATGAGAACAGATTGTCACTAGAATATTTACGCGAAATAGCACACATTTAAACATAGATTTTATTATTTATATTTACAATTGTTGATATTACGTTGCTAGATTTCCGTGTATATTGAAGTTCGCCTTTCACACTCACCTTTAATAAAAAATTTCGAAATGATAGTACTACTTTTTATGAGAATCGGTGTGCATATTTTATATCATAACTACCTAGCAATCAACGCAGATTGATTTAAAAAAGAGATAAATATTTAAAACACTAGGAATTGTTTAGACGGTTGAACGTTTGTTTTTAATTATATGAATATGTTGGAACACGTAGAGGTAGGTTTTAGCAATGGAAAATTTGTCTCGAAAATAAAAATGACAACTACAAATACTTGTCTTATTTTAGGATTTGTAGTATTTTGTAAAACCTCATGTGCTACTACACTGATGTTCATTACTGCAGTTGACCACTCTCTCTTGACTTGTGCATTCCGTACGGATTACCTGGATATTGCCACTTCAAGAGGAGATGGATGGTGGCTAGCGGTGTAATCCTTGACGCGTGTTTCGTCCTATTTGGGATCCGTCACCTGAAGGTACCTCACATGGTACTGCTTTATTGTAACTCACCACTATATAGCTCTAAAACCAATACAGCTCCGCGTCCTTGACAGTTGCAAATGCTTGAATGTACATTGCTTATACTATTTAGTATTTTAATTTCTTAAATGCTTTACTACCTACTTTTTATTTACATTAAATTATCAGGCTTTAAACAAAACTGTGATGAATCATCAAGCAGCATTTGCGTTGGTTGGTCCTAATCTAGGCTTTATTGATCCTCTCCAGGTACTACTTAAAGAGTAATTATATATATGTGCTATCTTTCTTGCGTCTTTTCGTAATCAATTTATCTGACAGTAGACGTCTTGGTAATGATACTTTTTGAAAGGGACTTCACGCCGCTTGTAATTGGGTATAACGTTAGTAGTCTCTATGAGTACTGTTAGTTTTCAATGTTTTATAAAAAAATGTAGTTCGAAAAATAAAGTTTTTCAGTGATTTGCTTTTTCAATTTTTTAGGTTTGGGGGTCTAATTTGTTTTAATGAAAGAACAGTTAGTCATCAATTATCTGTGTGTTAAAACCATTTGTATAACTACGCTAACGGTCGTATAGCTTTTTAGCTTAGAGATAAAAACCCATTATTGGTCATATCGAGCTGAATATTGCCTTAACTATCCTTTGAAAATGTCTTGCCTATTGTTCACGATTATAGTCACTGAGACGAGGTTTTTACATAAGACAATCAATTGTAGCTGTTAGTTGACTTCATAGAGGACAACTATGACGAAATTTAATGCCTCACGTATACGATACATTAGTCAACCCATTACGCTCTGGTGGCAATAACAGCGAAATACTAGTGTGCTGAAACAACTGATTTCAACCAGATACAGATACTAGAAACATCTGCACGCCCACGCAATGCATCTAGGTGTGATTTAACTTCACTGGTCATGGCTTCTCAATACAATCCCAACAAATCCATCTTCAAGCTAGTCACTAGTGGGCGCATCATAATTATCCTTATAGGGTTGCGTAGATTGTTGAGATTAGATTGAAATCATGAATGGAGGTTGAATGCTGGATGACGATTGACGAGCTTGAAACAGTGGACGTTGGTTTAGTCGTAGTATGGTAGTGGTGAGTATACCTCTAATGCATCTCCACGAAATCCATCCTCAAACTAGTCACTAGTGAGCACATTTTCTTTCACCAACTTAAACGATCGAATGACTGGGGGTCTATACGAGTTATACTGGAGTGGTGTGACAAACCAGCCAACTTCGAAGTCACACTTTGCGGTCAACATAAAAAGTGGATTACCCCTTCGACATATCAAAGTACTATGGCTACTTTGAAGACTGTATAACACGAAGGACGTTATTAAACAAATTTATTACTAAAAATGAATACCGAGAAGACAGCGGGACCACCACCGCATGCGCCAGACCCTGACATACGATCAACTAATGCGCGCTAGTTGTCCTTGACCTTGACGAGAGTCGGTGATCTGTTCGATATTCAGTGACACAACTGCTGGGTGATTTGGCTAGGGCTCAGTGACATTTCACTGGCCCTACAATACTCTGCCACCAGATTCAACGGCCGTGTGAAATGATATCAAACATTACCAAGGTTTGATTTGATAATTTCGAAAAAATTGAGCATTGGGTTGATTGTTATAAATAAAAAGAATATATTTGTAATATCCCAATGAGTAGAAAATTGGATTTTCTCACGTTTCGTGGCTTAGTGTAAGTCACTTCTTCAGAGAATAAATAACCAAATTTAATTTTGGTTATTTATTCTCTGAAGAAGTGACTTACACTAAGCCACGAAACGTCAGAAAATCCAATTTTCTACTCATTGGGATATTACAAATATATTCTTTTTATTTATGATATCAAACATGTTGGGAGAAGTCGCGTGCCAGAGGTTGCTAAATGATTAATATGAATCATTCGGGTACTGACAAGATTTAAGACAAATGGAAAGGTGGTGGCAGAAACTGATCGGGAAACAGCGAGTAATAATAAGTTACTAGGACGTTGATTGAATGTAAAGCGATTAACCATAAAAATAATAGGAAGAACTTAACGTTGAAAGCTTCTGTTCGTATGTGTCGAATTCTAGTTGTATTTATGTTTAACAGATTAACTACAAGTACAGAAGTATGGCCGTGAAGAAAAGTTGTGGTTACGTTGTGCGAAGCTATTGATCAACTTGTAGCCAGAATCCGATAGGTCGATGACTGCTGTCACAATCAGTAAGGGTCAAAGACTACAGATTGAGAGCAAAGGTGGCCCGATGAAGTCTCTAAAAGATGACAAACGGTAGGTTCTGTGTATTTGTTTGATAAGCGAACCGAAAAATATCGAAAAGAATATAAGAAATCAAGAGCGTCACTCTAGACTCATGTCAATGATACCAGTAAAAAACGCTGTCAGTTTTGGGATAGGGGCGACAATGCCGTTTTCAGTTTACAGTAGATTCACTCGACTGCGTAAACGGTTGATAATGTCGTCAGACCACCAATTGAACTGAACAGGTTTTAAATCGTCGAGTAGTTAAACAGCCGATATATGTACCGAAATCATCTGTTAGATAGCAGCCCCGAGGAAACGATACTTCATAAAATAAAGTACGACGTCGAAGTTGAATAATTAGAACACTTCGCATGTGCTATAACGTCAAATCGGAATAAAATTGTTCTTACGAATTTTGACAGTTGCACTGAATGTTCGTTTTGGTATTATTAGTGTAACAGTTGGATGCGTGAATAAAAACATATACGAACACTATCGTGGGGTTCGTGGAGAATTTCAGTGGTCGTGTAGATATTTTTCAAACCCGTATTGCATGTAAATAAACGGAAAACGGAATTAATTTTTTATTTGAACACATAAATATTGGTGCAAGGGAGCAACAGGTACATATGCGCCACACAATAATAATGAGAATATGAAGAGATAAAGAATGTAATGTTCGTGTTGAAAGAAAAAATAAACAACAACCGTAAATCAGTGTATGGTAGTGAATTAATAATAATTATGGGGAAAACAGAAGGTACAACCAGAAAGGATTCATTCAGTTAAAGATGTTACGGTCACTTTTTATGAAGAGAGTAAAAGAAAGGTACAGCAGAATAGCTGCTGGCCTCTATTCTGAGCCATATCTGAAAACGTCTCTAGCCACTGTGTTGCACCATCTCTAGTAATTGTTTGTTGAAGTTAGATAAACATGAACTCACTTGGGAAAGAAGGTAATTTTGTAATTTTATTTAGAAAATTTGAATTTCTTTGTTTTCGTGCAAAAGGCGTTTTTTCACCTTCATGTTGTATTTCCCACTTGGGAGAATCATAGATGATATTGGTCCGTTGTGTCTTTTAGTATGCGGTTTTGTAACTCTCCCAAAGGACGGTCTGGTGCTGTGAATATACGTTTCGATTTGTGTTTGTTGATATCGCTCGTTTCTAGCTGTTGGCAGAATATACTATAGTGACTCACGTGCAATCGAGTTTAGTTCAGTCAAGGTCTTTTGTTGACCTATTTAATGGACAAAGTCATCCATAATATAACAACTTGTTGTACTATCATTATTATTGTGCTTGTATGAAATACATATGCTTGAACATTGTTTAGCGCCTACGCATGTATTCATTCTGCTAGCTTCATTATGAACAGCTTAGTCTATTCACTGACTCATCCATTTTCCTATACATATATATGTGTACATTTGCATCCACTCACTACTACTACAACTACTCGCTACTGCTACTGCTACAATCGTAGTTCACTTACTCATTCATTTTGCCTCTCTGCTGTCTGGTCCGAATTATCTACTAAATAAACTGTAGTAGCTGCTTCTTTTTGCCTTCTGATTTCAAACATCGTTGGAGATTATACGATAATGGTTCGAGGGCGATTAATTGTCGAAGCACAGCCACTACAGAATTGGTAATCCCGACGTGAGAACGGGAAGCGAATTTTGACGAAATATTCAAATTCCAAAAATCCGACTACCTTCATCTCAATTTAGATTATCAAATGAACTATAATTACAACTGTGGATTTATATTATTATTTTAATTTCACTTACATTATTTCGCAAACATTATTAAACGTGACGATTATAATCATAATAAATAACAATTATCCATAAACAATTGATATATTGGTGCAATTTAGTAAGTCTGTTCCATTTTATAAATTGTGCCATTTTTTATTATCATTGTTTTTGCCCGTCTATTCTTCCTTGTGACTGTTAAATTATTTTCGTGTACTACTTAATTTTTATAAGCATGTCTTATGAAAACACAGTTTCAAGCGTACAGCAAGCCTCGTCCGTGAGGTCTCTTAACCTCCCTGCCCCTTCTTTTAAAATCACAGACCCAAAACTTTGGTTTATAAGACTTGAAAATTATTTTCTTGCTAACCGCATTCTTTTGCAAAAGGATAAGTTCGGCCTGACAAGCACACTACTCCCAGACGAAGTAGCTGACAGTGTTCGAGAGGCGCTAGCAAAATCAGACACAGAAAAACCATACGACGTGCTAAAAGGCAGTAATTAAAACTCTCTCTCTCTCAGTGACCAACATGCCGTCGAACAACTCCTTAGCCAAGTACAAATTGGAGATAGAACCCCATCACAACTAAAAAATTATATGAAAAGTCTACTTGGTGATAGACACATTGACAATAATCTCTTTTATCAACTGTGGCTCCGCCGACTCCCGGCAAATATACAGCAAATCCTAGCTGTGGGAGATACGGATGCTGATTTAGACAATATAGCAAAGATAGCCGATAGAATATACGAAAGAAGCAAACAAGCAAGCCCTCCACTACACAACGTGACGGTAGACGATAGACTTGATACTCTACAGAAGGAAATAAATGTTTTATGCCGCAAACTCACAGAATTGACGCAGAGAGAAAATTCACGAAGGTCATCGCGAGATCGCTCGCGTGAAAGGACCCGGTCAACTTCTAGACGACGCACAACTCCCGCGATATGTTGGTATCATCAAATGTTCGGCTACAGGGCTAGAAAGTGCCTACAACCTCGTAGATTTAACAGGGCTAGTAACCGATACTTACGAGTATCAATGGCAACAGCATCAACGCACATAATGCCTGAAAATAGTCGCCTCTTTTATATACAACACCGTTCCACTGGCGCACAATTCTTAGTTGACACTGGAGCGGAAATTAGCGTAGTACCTCCGTTTAACGAGGAAAGAAAAAACATTAATCCGTCATTAGTGCTAAGAGCAGCAAACAAATCAGATATTAAGACATATAATAAACGGAAATTGTCCCTAGATTATGGACGTGGCGCTTCATACCGCTGGAACTTTGTCATAGCAGACGTATCGATGCCCATAATAGGCATAGATTTCTTATGTAACTTTGACCTGCTAGTAGACTCTCGACGACACAGACTTATAAACGGCAGTCAAACCACTTCGATAAGAGGAATACTTACGGAAGCCGTTTCAATGAACCTTGTGATAGATAAAAGTCGTGGTGATCCATATAAATTGTTGTTAAGGGAGTTTCCTGAACTCGTAAAAGTAACATACAATAAAGCGGATCTCAAACATTCTATTCAGCATCACATCGTAACGAATGGTCCACCAATCAATGCAAGACCAAGAAGGTTAGATCCCAAAAGACTAGCCATCGCAAAACAGGAATTCGACAAGCTAATGAGGCTAGGCATTATAAGGCCATCGAGCAGCCCGTGGGCATCCACGCTACATAAGGCCCCGAAAAAGAATGGAGAGGTTAGGCCATGTGGAGATTACAGAGCACTGAACAAACAAACAGTAGCTGACAGATACCCTATACCGCACATTCATGATTTCACCTACAGTATAGAGGGCACTACTATCTTCTCGAAGATCGACTTAGTCAGAGCGTACTACCACATCCCTGTTGCCCCGCAAGACATACCGAAGACAGCAGTAACAACCTCATTTGGACTATCTGAATTCCTACGTATGCCTTTTGGACTGACAAACGCGGCACAAACCTTTCAACGGTTTATCGACCAGGTCATTAGAGGTTTACCTAGGGTATACGCGTATATCGACGATTTATTAGTAGCTAGCACCACTAAAGATGAGCATATACAACAACCACGGCAATTATTTATACGGCTCAGAGAACATGGCATTTCTATAAATATTGAGAAGTGTGAATTCGGAAAGTAATCTTTACAGTTCCTACGTCGCAATATAACTTCTCAAAGCATCACACCAATAGCAACAGAAGTCGACGCCATTAGGAATTTTCCCCTACCCGACTCATGGAAAAAGTTACGCTGATTTCTCGGGTTAATAAATTATTACAGACGATTTATCCCGAATTGTGCGTCAATACTGCAACCACTAACAGATGCATTACGCGGAAACGCACGGACATTCCAATTATCACCAGACGCGATTCAAGCATTCGATAACGCTAAAAAAGCAATAAATAAAGAAGTGACACTAACTAGACGAAAGAGCGAAACACCGTTAGCTATCACGACGGATGCATCAGACGTAGCGGTAGGAGCCGTTTTACAACAATTAGTAAATGGCATATGGGAACCGCTCTCATTTTTTTCGAAAAGACTGAATCCGACACAAACAAGATATAGTACTTTCGGAAGAGAACTCCTAGCGATTTACTTGGCAATAAAACATTTCCGACATATGATTGAGGGTACCATTTTCACAGTATATACTGACCACAAAACCCTCACAAAAGCATTGAACGCCAAACAGGACAACTACTCGCCGAGGGAAATCCGACAATTAGAATTTATTTCCCAATTCACGTCCAACATACAGTATATCAAAGGCAATAGTAACGAAGTGGCAGACGCGTTATCCAGAACGATGGTCAACGCTCTCATCCAGTCTGAAATCGATTATCACAAGTTAGCAGCATTACAAAATATCGACGTCGAGTTAAACAGACTAAAGTCTGCCAATACAACCTCGTTAGTTCTCAAAGAAACTCCATTGGAAGAAGTAAGCATCACCTGCGATATTTCTACAGGTTTACCAAGACCATTTATTCCAAAGCCACTAAGGCGAAACATTTTCGAAGCCATGCACAATATTTCGCATCCCGGAATAAAGGCCATCATCAAACTAATCAGCGAACGTTTCGTATGGCCAAGTATGAATCGGGATATTCGTAATTGGACGCAAGCGTGTATAAAATGCCAGAGTTAAGATAAATCGCCACACCAGTTCCGCAGTAGGTCATTTCCGTCATCCCGATAACAGATTCGAGCACGTACATATCGATATTATAGGACCACTGCCGGTTTCGAATGGCTTCAGTTACATTTTCACTTGCATTGATAGATTCACACGATGGCCTGTAGCTGTGCCCATAAAAGATATTACAGCCGAAACTATCGCAAAAACCCTAGTAGAGCATTGGATTTCCCATTATGGCGTACCTACTAATATCACAACCGATAGAGGAGCTCAATTCGAGAGCCGCCTCTTCCAACAACTCACAGAACTACTCGGAATCAAACGAATTCGCACAACATCCTACCATCCAATGTCGAATGGTATGGTAGAGAGATTGCATCGGCAACTTAAAGCTTCTCTTACGGCCGTCATCAGCGATAACGATTGGGCCAGCAAGCTACCGTTAGTCATGTTGAGCTTAAGATCAACAATCAAACAAGATATAGAATGCTGCCGAGCAGAGTTGGTTTATGGAACCATACTACGTCTGCCAGGAGAGTTTTTCACCGCAGGTAAAAGCGTTCCAACTGATATAGCGGACTATTTACAGCGTCTTAAGCAGCATATGAGTAGTCTAAGGATAGCGCTTCCGAGACAACATCGACGCCGTGTCTACATACCCAAACAACTAAGTGACAGTACCCATGTGTTTATCAGAAGGGATAATGTGCAATGTCCCTTACAACCGGCCTACGATGGTCCATTTAAGGTGATTAAAAGAGACGACAAAACTATTACGGTAGACAGAGCTGGAAAAACGGATGTAATTAGCATCGACCGAGTCAAACCAGCTTTCATCGAGCCCACGATCAGCCAGTACATACAGATACTGCGACAACCGTTGAATCATCGAAACGTCAGTTCTAATCATCAACGACATCGACGAACACAAACAAAGAGAATCCAGTAACCACAAAGTCTGGTCGAAGAGTAAGATGGCCCCAACGTTATTTCGCTGCAATCTTCTATTAATAATTTTCTACTATTTTAAATATTAATTATAACTTCCACTTCATTGTATACATATGCATTACTAATTTCATGTTATACGCTATAAAACTCAACATATCTTATGTACCCCTACACTTACACGTCTAATTTTTTTAAAATGTAAAAACAATACCGCATTCCTTCTATTTATTGCTATTATTTTTTATAACCTCACGGACAGGCACAAACCAAATGTACAGCACACACTAACTTCATCATAATTTTGTACAAACCAGTTTGTTTCAAACGATTGTAACTACCCTACTCAGTTTACTATTTTTTTGTGCAAACACAGACATTTTTCCATATATCTTTGTTTGCAGGGGGGGGGAGCTATTATAGTGACTCACGTGCAATCGAGTTTAGTTCAGTCAAGGTCTTTTGTTGACCTATTTAATGGACAAAGTCATCCATAATATAACAACTTGTTGTACTATCATTATTATTGTGCTTGTATGAAATACATATGCTTGAACATTGTTTAGCGCCTACGCATGTATTCATTCTGCTAGCTTCATTATGAACAGCTTAGTCTATTCACTGACTCATCCATTTTCCTATACATATATATGTGTACATTTGCATCCACTCACTACTACTACAACTACTCGCTACTGCTACTGCTACAATCGTAGTTCACTTACTCATTCATTTTGCCTCTCTGCTGTCTGGTCCGAATTATCTACTAAATAAACTGTAGTAGCTGCTTCTTTTTGCCTTCTGATTTCAAACATCGTTGGAGATTATACGATAATGGTTCGAGGGCGATTAATTGTCGAAGCACAGCCACTACAATACATCCTCATTGACAGCTTGGAGTTCTTAATCTACTTAGCGGGTCTGGGACGCATACAATGGTTACTTTATGGTCACACAGTCCCTCTTTCGTTCACACACACAGAGAATTACTCACCGCTTCAAACACAGCAACACCCAAAATCGGGAAACGTGCAACATTGTCAAAAGACAATCATGTAAAAATTTCTTTAATAATATAGTCAGCGTAACAAACGATAGCTAAAGCAAACAGCATCACGATGGAACGAGTGTCAAGGTGGCTCGACCAACCGCCCACGAGCCATCAAGATCGAAACATATGAACTGGAGATGCTGGTTCTCCAGCCAGTGGACACACCCTTGACACTTGTACCGATCGATAGCTGAGGCAGTGTTCAGGCTAATTTCCTCTGTATCTGTTATAACTCCGTTTTCTTACGGTTATCACCCAGCTATTACTATTGCTTAGTATTCTCGGATACCGATTCACTCGACAAGTCCCCAAATGGGAACACGGTTGAACAGGAAGGAGATTATATTCCAAATAACAAGGTTAGATGAAAGCAAGAAGCAAGTCAGAAGCACAATAGGGAAAACGTCAGTATATTTATAGTTTTTACATAAGAAGATTCCAGAGTATTCTCCAAATATCGACGAGTGCTGATTGGTTAAGAATTAGCCAATCAGCGTGCACCGAAGCAATCATGGATTGAGCATGCTTTAATCTAGTCTATGTCCCGCTAACACCTCCCCTCTGAGCAGATTTGTAGGATCTGGTGCTAGAGTTCAACTGCAACTGAGTGACTGGCTTGTGCTTTCGATTAGTTCATCGTCTAGGCAATAAAGAATTATCACTTTTTTTCTTGCACAGAGACTGACATGTCTGTTCCCGGCGTTTTGATTTTTAAAAAAATAAAAGTCGTGGAGATCGGGATCACTT
>OX103958.1:7251469-7283822 GCA_944470425.2 Schistosoma bovis | reverse complement strand
TACTTCCCAGTCCATCAGCACTTGTTCCTCCTCCCAAATCTTCTTGAATACAAGGTGAAGCATGTTTGTAGTTACTTCGATGTCTGACAGCAGTGCTTCAGCTAGTATATTGTTGGGTGCTGCTGCTTTCCCGCTCTTCATTTGTCTGATGGCCATTCTGATTTGTTCCGTCGTTGGTGGATTGACACCTAAGGGAGGAAGATCTGTGTGTGCTGCTTCGATGTCCGGTGGATTCATTGGAGCCAGCCTATTCACGAGTCCCTCGAAGAACTCTACCCATCTGTTCCGTTGTTGTTGAGTTTCACTGATTGGCCTGCCTTCTTTGTCTTTGACCGGTCTCTCTGGTTTACAATATTTCCCTGCTAGTTCCTTCGTTCTATCGTAAAGCTGTTTCATATTTCTTTCTCTTGCAGCTTGTTCCGCTGTCGTTGCTAGTTCTTCCACGTATTTCTGCTTGTCGGCTCTAATGCTGTTCTTCACTTGCTTGTTTGCTTCTATGTACTCAGCTTGTGCTTGGCCTTTCTCTGCTCGTGTTCGGCTGTTCTTAAATGCTGTCTTCTTGTTCTTCCTTTCGTTGATCCTGTCCAGTGTTTCTATGAAGGTTCATTCCTTATGATGATGCTACTTGAGGCCAAGAACAGCTTGACACGTTGAAGTTAATGCTTCCACTATACCTTCCCAGTTGTCCTCCATAGTAGTTTCTTCTACATTCACTGTACTCATGCTTATCACATGCTGAATTGTGTTTCAGAGTGCACTCATGATACTAAACAATTGGATGTTTGTCGAAGTAGTTTATATCAGTTTTACGAGTAAATAGGTTGAAATTCCCATGAATATTTCTCCGTGATGTAAACAACAGTTATCAAGAGTAGTCAGTAAACATACGTACCATTCTACCCATCTGTACGTTTCTACAAGCCTACTCCTACTACATTCAATGTCGACATTTCATTATTTTAATGCAATTCACTAGGATACCCTGACTCAACAATCACTACTACAGTCTCTCGAATAAATGAAAATTTCAATGTACAAAGTTATATTTTACGCTTTAGATCAGTAAATCACTTTGACACGGCGAATTCAACAATATTCAGAGTCAAACTAACTAACGTTCAACAATTTATTGAAGTATTTCCACTTCAAAACAATCATCTCGAATCATACAGTTTCAGTGAGCTTGCCTAACAATCTTCATTTGAACACACTTTCGATGAGAGTTTTGTCAGTTGAACATACTATGCTTTGTAAAACTGTCAGCGAATTCCCATCCACCTACACGTTTGACGACATCAGAACATGAATGCACACAGTACGGTACCCCAGTGATTCGTATGTTCCATTATAACACTACTGAAATAGTTGTCATGTAAGTTGATAGACACATATGTAATGGATAATTGATATTCACTATGTCAAATTTAATGTGTTTGTTATTTAGTATTCATTTCATGTTATTTGTGATGAGTAGTCTAATCAGTGACTGAAAATGATCATTCGAGTGGTTACTTCAATTCAGATTCACTCACACATTGTACATCTCATACTATTCAAATGATGATTGCACTCACCCTTGTATATCTATTGTGTATGAATAACATGAAAGTGACTGAGATATGGACAACAGTTGTGTGTGGACACGTGGCACAAATCAGCAATGACAATTATGTAGTAGACTTGAGATACCTGAAATCGAAATGGTGAACATGATGGAACCTTTCAGCTTAACACTATCTGGACACTATAAGAATGATCGTTCGACTAGAATAGACATCAGCGATCATCCACCAAATGTGCAAATCGACCATTCAATCATTTGCTTCCTTTCACTTGCGATCTGGTCTTGATCATTCGAGATACTTATGTACGACATATCTGGTTTAGAGGTCTAATGGTATGTGTTGAACCAGGAAATAATGGTCTCGTCAGACAAGCGAAGATCAGAACATCGGAATGTCTAATCACTAGAGACATACGTAAAATTTGCTTATTCGAACGAGCAGACGATTGAGTGGTAGAGTGTAGAAAGACTTTTCAGAGTGACTTTGGATAGAGCGAATTGTACCATCGTCAACTCTGAATGTCTTCACGCTAAATATCTAATCAGTGAGAGTAAGGAAGGAGATGTCATCATTGGTGGTCGGTATTAAGCTTGTTTTACATAGTTGTTAATCGCTTCTCGTCCACTCTTTTGCGCATCATTTTATACTACTTATTTACATTCAGTAAATAGTTGTATCGCCAGCAATGTTTGCACCCAGGTTGTAACACAAGTTGTCGTGTAATATTCTCAATTATTTACCTATAATTATAAGATGTATTCTATTTATCATTGTCATTACTTCACCTCAATCACTGTAGCAGTTATCCACACTCTTTTGTGCACTGTTTAAACGCAACAGTTTCCACATTGTGTTGCTCTTGGTTCGGGTTTTGCATGTTGATAAACTGTTACCAAGTTTAGACACAACTACCAGCTGTCTTTTGCTCTATCGTATGTTGTAATTCTTCTTTGTGTTACTGTTACAGTGAGTCTTTTTTCAGTTTATACAAAAGGACGCGTTAAACGTCACAGACACATCACAAGTTGAGGTTCGTAACTAATTTTTGTGTATTATTCAATAAAGAACGGTTATTCTAGATAAATGGTTGTTCCGCGAACTTCCGTTTTGCACGTACCTCAATTGGGTGATGTGGACACTTCGATAGACCTAACACGAAGTAAATAATCTTCTTATTCGAGTTTTGACGAACTGATAAACACGAGACTCAAACTGTTTACTGCTTCATATGTTAGTTTATGAAATTAATGTATTAATTCCCTTATAACAAGTGAACGGAATAATTCCGATGATGATCGGTTTCTTCAGATGTACTAATAAGTTCGGTAGTTTGAATGTTCCGTTTAAACAAATCAGTCAACTGGTGTCATTTACTAAGATAATCGCATCGGTCAACCTACTCGTTCTACAGTCAACTACAATTTCGTCAGTTTCTCTTCACATTATTCACACATAATTCAATGTTATCCATGAAAGAAAACACGACACAATCATCATCATCTAATCAATTACTACTATTCATACGATTGTCTTTTCGTCTATTCACTGATTAATTTCAAAGAACAACACATAGTGAAAAACAAATGAATAGTTTATTTACATTTAGTTACAGAATGTCTGACATGGTGAAGTACAGCACAGCACAGTACATTAGATTACATTACAGTAGAGTACAGTACAGTTGATTACAATACAATACAAACATTTACAAATTACATTGAATGTACAATGGTTTAAGGATGTAAGTCGTAGAAGAGGAAGCGGAATAGGAAGAGGAAGAGGAAGATGAAGAAGAATGTAAACGGAAAAATGGTTTGGAAGTATTACAGATGCACATTGATGATTGACTGACATTGGTGCAAACCAATTACGCAAATATAAAACTGCAATAAAATATTCACTGATATCTAACATTCAATAGATAGATATTCAGCAAACAGTTTACTTAATAAGAACTTTCATTATGATGAGCGATTGCGATTAGCATGAATTGTACGTAGTTCACAGTGTAAACTTGTCCGTTCACTTACCACAAACATTCTTATTTATTCATGCGTAATCGTGTACAGTTTAGTGATTTGGGGAACATCAGATACGTGAAGCAACTTTGCAAACATATTAGTGCAAGGAGATGCCTCGAAGAGAGAAGTTGCAACATTCTGGTTGATGATGTTATGAGGCATTTGTAAGTTAAAGCTAATTAGAATATCTGACGTTCCGAGAATGTAGACTGGAACTTCAAACACACACACTGTGATAAAACGTATTTCACTGTTCAACTTCACTTAACACTTCTCTGTAAAGTCCGTCAACCGTTGCTTACTGACTGACTGACCTGACTGACTGACATTTTTATGGACAATGGACACTCGGTGCATTTATCAGTAAACAGTAGCTCAGATCTACAGATCAACTTTGCATGGAAACACTTGCTTCATTCTTCATGCCAACTACATATTCCCAAATGACATATGTCATTTCAGTTGACCGAATGAAAGTACAACACAACTACCCTTAATCATACAAACCATAATACACTGACCCTAATTACACTGGATATTCGAAACAATCCTCATTATGATTATCATTATTATTAGTATTATTAATATGACCATCATAAACATGTTTTCAACTTACAACAACACACTCTTCCTCCAGTCATATGCTCAGTTGAATTGATGATCTTTATCGTAGCGTTTTCAATCAGTCCAGAATACAGTTTGCACCATATCGGTTTGAGCTGTAAATAAGGAGAAGTTTGAAATGTAACGTCTATCTGCAATTCATACATCAAATGGTTGATGCATGTAGCATTCCATCTAATATTAATGGTAATAATAATAATAGCTCCAATTGCACACTTGACATCTCAATGAAACACTCCATACAGTCGAAAATTGCAAACGTTTCTTATTCTCTACAACTAAGAATAACAATAATATTTCTGTTAAGATATCAGAATATGTTGATGTTGAGATGAATCGGTGATCATCAATTCAACTGGAAGTATGTATATATACAGTGATATATCAGTTAGACAATTACATATTTAGTGAAAATGTATGTTAAACTTACAATTACATAGGTGTATAGATTACACTGAGGATAAGATTGGCATTCAGTAAAACAATCAGATTTCACTTGGACTGTCTCCAACCAATGGTTTTGTGAGAATGTCTTCTCTGGCAGTCCCAATTTGACTATCCATTGTGAATAGTTGCAAGGCATATATGTACTACATTTAGGGCAGTGCTCACATGAGGATAACAATGTCGAATGATTTGTCACATTTGTTTGTGTGTGCAAACAATATGAAAGATGAATTGAAATGTATACAGTGATCAAGAATGAATATTGAATCATTTGATGTAACTTGAAATGTATTGGAAATGGTTTATTGTTCGACAATAACGACTACTGCTGCTGTTGCTGCTGTTTATATAGTGGAGATGAATCAATTGATTGGTGGAATTCGCCATATCCACAAATTGACCAATTGGGTGGCTGCTCATTGGAAATGAATAATTTCTAACCAGTTGGATGAATGCAAACTGTATTGGTCATTTATTTCATTATGAATAGTGATTATGGCTCCCACGGTGAGTTTCTTCCAGTTTACATGCCCATGTTTTGGTCAATTCTATGTTGATGTTAAAACAATTGAGGATACTGTGTCATTTACTTCGTCAATTAAGTCTAGTTCAAATTCCATATTGATGTGCACATCACTGATGTTTGTGCGTGATTCAATCTTGCACTCTCGTTAAACATTACTATCTTGAACCGACAAACTTATGTTCTTCACGAATATCTCAATGCAGTGACGATAACTGCTTCCTACATCACAACCAATAGCAATTCAATTTTGATGAAGTGATTGATTTGAACAGCGATCATTCTGTTTATCATCTCATGAACTCATCACTGTATGTCTGCTCTGATCTCACAGGAACGATGGCATCATTGCTTAAATAGAATGAGTTAACCATGAGGATTGATCGATTGCCTTAGCTATTCTGTTCATTTTGAATTTCAAAACTGGGACATGTGATTTTCACAACAGAGTGTGTTGCTTCAATATGATACTACTGTGCTTTATAAGTTTCAACACAAATTAACCAGTTCGCTTATGTTGTGTAAATGAAGCAAATTAGATTAGAGAACTAGTATCAGTGTGGAAGACAGTGAATATAAGACATGTGAATGGCTGTGAATCAGCCGACCTCCTTTTAACATGTGTCTTACATATTCCATCATTAGTGGTTTCTCAATCAACCGACCTTGACCATTTTCTGTCGATTCCTAGTGACATCAAATTGTGTTCCACCGTCAGATTGACTACTTCATATTATCTCTTTCGAAATATTATTATTATTATTATTATTATTATTATTATTATTCAATTGATATGAATTATTCACTGGCAAATGACAGTGTAACATTGTGAGCAGCTTATTCATTCTCACAGTCAAATCAGTTTCTTTCCTGATAGTCACAACAATACACATAAGTGTAGCCATGAAGCCGGTTTGGTTTAGTTCTTCGTATTTCCTCGTATACCGATGTACTGACCAACACTGTCAATTCATAACCATGTTCCCATAACTGGTAATCAATTTTATAATTTCACAAGTGACATTAAGTTGCCATGTTGGAATAAATCGAACACTAATTTTAACCAGTCTTGACTTATTCACATACGAGTCAAGTCGATTTCAAGTAGCGCAAATAACAAGTAGCATTCGAGTATGATCTACTGAATACATTGTAACTATCAAGAAACTAACTTCGTTGTCATTCACTGAGATGAATTATGTGTAATGTGAACGAAATAAATGGAAGTAACTGGAAGCTATTGACGAACAATCAGAGCGTTCACTTTACTCTCTGTGTTGCTATCAGTTTGTGTTATCTCTCTCATTGCACAAATGTATGGCGTGTTAAACAGAACATTGTTCGGTGTTTAGTTTGGTCCAAACCGTGAAGTATTTTCAGTTCGACTAGAATTATCAAGTGAATTTAGGCTAGCTAAACTCACTTGTATGTGTGCACTTATGAGACCTGTATAATTGAGGAGACGTCGAATGATACTCAGGCATGTGTATCGTATGTTATTTGTTTGTCTAACTTTGATGGAATAAGCCTGATGTACGAAATTTCACCTGGTCCGGGATTCTTTGGCAATATCCTAAAACGTATCCGACTTTTCAGGAAAACCGTATCAATTTCATTCACTAATATCGGAAATTCTCGCCTCAGATAAAAGTCTTTTCTAGTTAGTAGATCACTCATCAAACCTGTCTGGCGCATTTATTTTACCGTCACACGATTGTTCTTCACATCCACATGTCTTCCGTTGCACACATTTACAAAGGCAGTGACTGACGTAGTGAGAATTGAGATATTTTCATTGACTGCTTGTAAGTATCATATACATTAATGAAATCACAGCAGTAATCGTGACTTTTATTACGATGGAAGTGTAGTTTCAGCTGATATATGCATGTTACCACGAATACATACACACCTAGATTACAAGTCGTAAATGGGGTTGACTGTCAAGTGATACAGCCTGCGACAGTTTATCAACGGAAATATTCTTATGCAAGGATCAACCCATTTTCAATGTAGAATGCACACATCGATTTCGAATCAGTTTACTGATGATTTTCAGAAACGTTACAATCTGCAATCTGTCATTCGTGGTTACAATTTCATTATGATAGATAAATGGAATAAATGAAACATGTGTGGTCCGTTAAGTGTGTCCAACTACCTTTTCTACCGCTTTGTTCAGGGTGATATTCAATGTTGGGACAGAACAATTTTATTCCTTCTTGTTGACTTTCCACCTATCAAACGATACAACAGACTCTGAATAAAGCAGTGATTGTCGCACAATCTTACTATGATGAAACATGTTTTGACTGGAGATATGGTTGACTTTCACCAACCAAACGATAACTCGTCTCGAATTCTTTCCACATGTATGAAACGAGATCAGTTAGAATGTTTAACTTCAAACACTTCACTAATTTGTGCAACACAGTCAACTCACAACCATATTCCACCTTTTCTTTCACTCAGAATCTATTCACGTTTGACAACAGTCGATCGTTTGAAGCTGCTTTACACAACAGAACATTTGATGAAACATGCGATGAAATTAAATATCCGTTCACAAATACGAGATTTCTCATCTCTACCATTACTTTGACCTTTACCTATAATGGTTATTTTGATCATCATCAGTTTGTAAATAAACAACTGCGTCCATTCATGTAATGGAATATGTACCCTTCCTATCATGTTTGTTTACTGATACTATTCCTCCCTATTTCTCTGTCACACTAACCTCTTTATTATTATTAGTATTACTACTTCTACTTGAACAATGTGACGTATATTCCCATCCACGTATTCCATTCACTTTACAATTCGTTGTTTATGTATCAGTGTTGTGTATATTTGTGTTTACAAACATTGAGTAGGTGTTAAACAACACTGTGTTCTTCTCATAAACACAACATGGGTTAGTTGTATGATGGTTATTGTTCAGTGACTATGCATGTTTTCTCTTCACACTGCATGTAGGGAAATCCACCACAAGATTTCCCATAGATGAAAGGCATGGAAACAAATTCGTCGGCGAAAATCACTTTCGACACTTTCGAATTTACCGATCTCTTTGTGTTTTTTCATCAAAGTGGATAAGTGACCAATGAATTTGACTAGATGTCGTAGTAGAATTTTCCACAATAATCATTTCCTAACTAAACGCTCATGAACATACAACCAGGTAGGATTCACACTTGTTGAATACAATGTAATCAGAGATGAGCGTACTTAATGATTGGGTTTTCCAATCGAGAACTCGGAATGCTTTCTCTGGGTAAAGTGGTCAGTTGTAGTGTATAGAAGTTTCATTCTGTGATTTTTGAAGGCAAGAAACATTTTAACGGATAAATACAAATGAAATCTACAATAGTCATCGTTTTCTAGTCACAACAATATCAATGAAGTATTGTGTTATGAAACATCAATCCGGGTTCGTTACATCCTAACGAAGAATAAATGGACGTTAGCTACTGGAACTTATATATCGACTGTTGGTGCATATATATTCTTATGGCATAACTAATAATATACGATTTAGTATTGCTAAGTTATTCCCAATCTATTAGTTACACTCTCTCACACTCACAGCCACATTTGGCACGATGTTGTTTAACTGTCATTCTCTACTTTGTGGTATGCTGAGGTCTGATTTGCCTGCAAACAAACTGCATATGTCCGATATACATGATCCATACAGTGGAAGCTGAGATTGTGTTCTGAACTCGACGGACAGGGCGGGCAAGACGTGGAGAACCAATTAGGACTGTGAGGTGATTCTAGGCTGATCGTACTGGTTCACACGTGACTGGTTTGACACAGTGACAAAGTCAACTGAGATTTCCACTGAAACACTCTCTCTGTAAAGCTAAACAATAAACAATTATGTCTCACACACACACTCACGTTGTCAATACAATCATTATCCATGCTACATGCACTGACTATTAAACGCAGATGTCGATTTCCAATCAACTATACTGTTGTTTGTGAGAAAATCCATCGCGGTCACAATCTCATCCTGATCAACAAAAATAATAAAACTGACATGAGTATGATGTGGAAACAGCATGTGAGTAGATTTCGCGTAGCATAGTTCAAGGAAATAGCTTGATATCCGCATAGAATATTTGCAGTTGTTCACTACTGATTAACTGAGATCATCAATGGAACATCAATGGAACTGTCAAGGCAACATTGCACGTTACACAATCTTATTACAAATAAAATGAAATCAATTGATTAACATGGTTGATGCCGGAATCAAGTGAGATTAGATTGAGATTTGCTGCTCCTTATATTGACTCTGTCATAATATCGACACGGTGGTATGAGGAGTTCAGAAATACCTTGAAATTTTATCAACTATAACTGTTTCACTCAATTGATCATTCAGATATCCATCGAGATGGAATTCAAACTCTGTTTACAAATGAATTATTTCCCATCTTCACCTTAACCTTTTATCATTGTTATTGTTATTATGATTTCTATTGTCCTTATTATCATTATTATTATTGTAGTTGTTGTTGTTGTTTGGTGAACACCTTCACACAAACATCAACTTCTTCTTCCCATAAAACTAAATTGTATATTCGACATCTGCTTTCGTCATATTGTGGTTCACACGTCCTTCCCTTATATAAACATGTTTATTGTTATTGTAGTAAATAGGGCATTCTATTCCCATCATCATCATCATCATCATCATCTTATTCTATTCAAACTATAATTCAGGCCTTGTTTGTTAGTTTTTCACTGAAAGTTCATTTACAATAACACCCTGTGAAATTCAATCAACAACATGGTCTCACATTCACTTTACAATACGAGATTCGGTTCCTTCATCGTTCTCGTGTTCATCATTGCCTCATTTCCACATTCTCATCACTGAATCCAACTGTACAATTTCACAGTTGACTGAATCACCACTTATACACAACACAGAACTATATCACGGGGTATTGTTATTAACACGTCAATCAACTAGTATGTCGATAAATTATCTTCAATCATCAATCATATATGTACATCATGATTTTGTGGAATCGACTGTTGACATTACTGACTATCAGATAATGAATAGTTCACTGAATGAATGATTCATGTGATTGCAGTGCACGATGAATTCACAAATTGATTCTTCGATTGACTTTGTTTTGTGTAAAGCCAGTAGAACAACAGGTATTCTCTCTGCCCGTTGAATAACTGATACGTGTATTATCCACATCGATAATACATATTGGTTTAAATGCTATGTGTGTTCTGTTACGTGAATCTCCTTCTTCTCTAACTACCACTAATAATAATTACTTGGATCAACTCTGATCAACTGGTTGAAAACTCATTATAAATGAATCAATCAAATGAATGTGTTCAGTGGATGGATGTGGTTGAGAATATTCTATAACAAATCAGATATCAGTATGTTTGCATTCAATAAAGCTATGGGTAACGAAACAGACTACTCAATACTGATAAGTAGTAGTGCCGAGTAATATACAAAACGCTAATCAAACTACTCGAATTGACAGAATACAATGAATCTAACAGAACACATGTCAATTGCAAATATGTGAAATTCAATCGCATGATTAGTCTCACTCACATAGTATCAATGAGAATGAGGCTTTAAATCAGTCCCAGGGTTACTGAATTGCAGAAGAAATATGATCAACATTAAGTGAATTGAACTTGACAATCCACAATAATCTGCATTCATTCAATTTCACTTTGTGGAAGGCTTCTTCAAGTTCAGGTGTTCACCTCATTCGATTCGGGGTTGCAACAATTGAAGAATGTAGTATATTTCAACTTGTCTAATGACATGATGAACAAGTTTGACGTTAACTTAATAGCACTTGTGTCATGCATTGAGTTCCTCATGTTGTTCAATTGTAGGAATGCGGTCATTGCTTTGCCAATCCTCGCCTTTACGTCTGCATCTGGACCTCCGTGTTCATCGATGATGCTTCCCAGGTATGTGAAGGATTCTACATGTTCCAGAGTTTCACCATCAACAGTGATGATATTGCTGTTCTCCGTGTTGTATTTGAGGACTTTGGTTTTCCCCTTGTGTATGTTGAGGCCTGCTGATGCAGAGACTGATGCTAAACTAGCTGTCATGATCTGCATTATCTAATTGATTCTGAGCTGTCCATTGTATGCCATGTTTCCCCTCAGATTTCGAGGTCTGCATAACGTTTCCATAGCGTTCTCCTATCTACACTGTCAAATGCCTCTTCATAATCAATGAAGTTGATGTGCAGTGATGAGTTCCACTCAACTGATTGTCCGTAGCGTCGCAATTTGGTCTGTGCACGACCGATCCTTTCGGAGTCCAGCTTGTTGATCTCGAAGTTGGGCGTCTACTTTGTCTTTCATCCGGCTCAGCTTCACTTTGTCAAAGACTTACCCTGGTACTGACAGTAGTGTAATGCCTCTGTAGTTTTCACATTTGCTCACATCTCCTTTCTTTGGAATTTTGATGAAGTGTCCTACTTCCCAGTCCATCAGCACTTGTTCCTCCTCCCAAATCTTCTTGAATACAAGGTGAAGCATGTTTGTAGTTACTTCGATGTCTGACAGCAGTGCTTCAGCTAGTATATTGTTGGGTGCTGCTGCTTTCCCGCTCTTCATTTGTCTGATGGCCATTCTGATTTGTTCCGTCGTTGGTGGATTGACACCTAAGGGAGGAAGATCTGTGTGTGCTGCTTCGATGTCCGGTGGATTCATTGGAGCCAGCCTATTCACGAGTCCCTCGAAGAACTCTACCCATCTGTTCCGTTGTTGTTGAGTTTCACTGATTGGCCTGCCTTCTTTGTCTTTGACCGGTCTCTCTGGTTTACTATATTTCCCTGCTAGTTCCTTCGTTGTAACGTAAAGCTGTTTCATATTTCTTTCTCTTGCAGCTTGTTCCGCTGTCGTTGCTAGTTCTTCCACGTATTTCTGCTTGTCGGCTCTAATGCTGTTCTTCACTTGCTTGTTTGCTTCTATGTACTCAGCTTGTGCTTGGCCTTTCTCTGCTCGTGTTCGGCTGTTCTTAAATGCTGTCTTCTTGTTCTTCCTTTCGTTGATCCTGTCCAGTGTTTCTATGGAGGTGCATTCCTTATGATGATGCTACTTGAGGCCAAGAACAGCTTGACACGTTGAAGTTAATGCTTCCACTATACCTTCCCAGTTGTCCTCCATAGTAGTTTCTTCTACATTCACTGTACTCATGCTTATCACATGCTGAATTGTGTTTCAGAGTGCACTCATGATACTAAACAATTGGATGTTTGTCGAAGTAGTTTATATCAGTTTTACGAGTAAATAGGTTGAAATTCCCATGAATATTTCTCCGTGATGTAAACAACAGTTATCAAGAGTAGTCAGTAAACATACGTACCATTCTACCCATCTGTACGTTTCTACAAGCCTACTCCTACTACATTCAATGTCGACATTTCATTATTTTAATGCAATTCACTAGGATACCCTGACTCAACAATCACTACTACAGTCTCTCGAATAAATGAAAATTTCAATGTACAAAGTTATATTTTACGCTTTAGATCAGTAAATCACTTTGACACGGCGAATTCAACAATATTCAGAGTCAAACTAACTAACGTTCAACAATTTATTGAAGTATTTCCACTTCAAATCAATCATCTCGAATCATACAGTTTCAGTGAGCTTGCCTAACAATCTTCATTTGAACACACTTTCGATGAGAGTTTTGTCAGTTGAACATACTATACTTTGTAAAACTGTCAGCGAATTCCAATCCACCTACACGTTTGACGACACCACAACATCAATGCACACAGTACGGTACCCCAGTGATTCGTATGTTCCATTATAACACTACTGAAATAGTTGTCATGTAAGTTGATAGACACATATGTAATGGATAATTGATATTCACTATGTCAAATTTAATGTGTTTGTTATTTAGTATTCATTTCATGTTATTTGTGATGAGTAGTCTAATCAGTGACTGAAAATGATCATTCGAGTGGTTACTTCAATTCAGATTCACTCACACATTGTACATCTCATACTATTCAAATGATGATTGCACTCACCCTTGTATATCTATTGTGTATGAATAACATGAAAGTGACTGAGATATGGACAACAGTTGTGTGTGGACACGTGGCACAAATCAGCAATGACAATTATGTAGTAGACTTGAGATACCTGAAATCGAAATGGTGAACGTCCTGGAACCTTTCAGCTTAACACTATCTGGACACTATAAGAATGATCGTTCGACTAGAATAGACATCAGCGATCATCCACCAAATGTGCAAATCGACCATTCAATCATTTGCTTCCTTTCACTTGCGATCTGGTCTTGATCATTCGAGATACTTATGTACGACATATCTGGTTTAGAGGTCTAATGGTATGTGTTGAACCAGGAAATAATGGTCTCGTCAGACAAGCGAAGATCAGAACATCGGAATGTCTAATCACTAGAGACATACGTAAAATTTGCTTATTCGAACGAGCAGACGATTGAGTGGTAGAGTGTAGAAAGACTTTTCAGAGTGACTTTGGATAGAGCGAACTGTACCATCGTCAACTCTGAATGTCTTCACGCTAAATATCTAATCAGTGAGAGTAAGGAAGGAGATGTCATCATTGGTGGTCGGTATTAAGCTTGTTTTACATAGTTGTTAATCGCTTCTCGTCCACTCTTTTGCGCATCATTTTATACTACTTATTTACATTCAGTAAATCGTTGTATTGCCAGCAATTTTCGCACCCAGGTTGTAACACAAGTTGTCGTGTAATATTCTGAAATATCTACTTATGATTATAAGATGTATTCTATTTATCATTGTAATTGCTTTACCTCAATCACTGTTGCAGTTATCCACACTCTTTTGTGCACTGTTTAAACGCAACAGTTTCCACATTGTGTTGCTCTTGGTTCGGGTTTTGCATGTTGATAAACTGTTACCAAGTTTACACACAACTACCAGCTGTCTTTTGCTCTATCGTATGTTGTAATTCTTCTTTATGTTACTGTTACAGTGAGTCTTTATTCACTTTATACAAAAGGACGCGTTAAACGTCACAGACACCTCACAAGTTGAGGTTTGTAACTAATTTTTGTGTATTATTCAATAAAGAACGGTTATTCTAGATAAATGGTTGTTCCGCGAACTTCCGTTTTGCACGTACCTCAATTGGGTGATGTGGACACTTCGATAGACCTAACACGAAGTAAATAATCTTCTTATTCGAGTTTTGACGAACTGATAAACACGAGACTCAAACTGTTTACTGCTTCATATGTTAGTTTATGAAATTAATGTATTAATTCCCTTATAACAAGTGAACGGAATAATTCCGATGATGATCGGTTTCTTCAGATGTACTAATAAGTTCGGTAGTTTGAATGTTCCGTTTCAACAAATCAGTCAACTGGTGTCATTTACTAAGAGAATCGCATCGGTCAACCTACTCGTTCTACAGTCAACTACAATTTCGTCAGTTTCTCTTCACATTATTCACACATAATTCAATGTTATCCATGAAAGAAAACACGATCCAATCATCATCATCTAATCAATTACTACTATTCAAACGATTGTCTCTTCGTCTATTCAGTGAATAATTTCAAAGAACAACACATAGTGAAAAACAAATGAATAGTTTATTTACATTTAGTTACAGAATGTCTGACATGGTGAATTACAGTACAGCACAGTACATTAGATTACATTACAGTAGAGTACAGTACAGTTGATTACAATACAATACAAACATTTACAAATTACATTGAATGTACAATGGTTTAAGGATGTAAGTCGTAGAAGAGGAAGCGGAATAGGAAGAGGAAGAGGAAGATGAAGAAGAATGTAAACGGAAAAATGGTTTGGAAGTATTACAGATGCACATTGATGATTGACTGACATTGGTGCAAACCAATTACGCAAATATAAAACTGCAATAAAATATTCACTGATATCTAACATTCAATAGATAGATATTCAGCAAACAGTTTACTTAATAAGAACTTTCATTATGATGAGCGATTGCGATTAGCATGAATTGTACGTAGTTCACAGTGTAAACTTGTCCGTTCACTTACCACAAACATTCTTATTTATTCATGCGTAATCGTGTACAGTTTAGTGATTTGGGGAACATCAGATACGTGAAGCAACTTTGCAAACATATTAGTGCAAGGAGATGCCTCGAAGAGAGAAGTTGCAACATTCTGGTTGATGATGTTATGAGGCATTTGTAAGTTAAAGCTAATTAGAATATCTGACGTTCCGAGAATGTAGACTGGAACTTCAAATACACACACTGAGATGAAACGTATTTCACTGTTAAACTTCACTTAACTCTTTCCTGTGACGTCTGTCAACCGTTGCTTACTGACTACTGACTGACTGACTGACTGACATTTTTATGGACAATGGACACTCAGTGCATTTATCAGTAAACAGTAGCTCAGATCTACAGATCAACTTTGCATGGAAACACTTGCTTCTTTCTTCATGCCAACTACATATTCACAAATGATATGTGTCATTTCAGTTGACCGAATGAAAGTACAACACAACTACCCTTAATCATACAAACCATAATACACTGACCCTAATTACACTGGATATTCGAAACATTCCTCATTATGATTATGATTATGATTATTAATATGACCATGATAAACATGATTTCAACTTACAACAACACACTCTTCCTCCAGTCATCTCTTCAGTTGAATTGATGCTTATCGTAGCGTTTTCAATCAGCCCAGAATATAATTCGCACCATTTCGGTTTGAGCTGGAAATAAGGAAAAGTTTGAAATGTAACGTATATCTGCAATTCATACATCAAATGGTTGATGGATGTAGCATTCCATCTAATATTAATGGTAATAATAATAATAGCTCAAATGGGACACTTGACATCTCATGAAACACTTCGTACAGTCGAAAATTGCAAACGTTTCTTATTCTCTACAACTAAGAATAACAATAATATTTCTGTTAAGATATCAGAATATGTTGATGTTGAGATGAATCGGTGATCATCAATTCAACTGGAAGTATGTATATATACAGTGATATATCAGTTAGACAATTACATATTTAGTGAAAATGTATAGTAAACTTACAATTTCATATGTGTATAGATTACACTGAGGATGAGATCGGCATTCAGTAAAACAATCAGATTTCACTTGGACTGTCTCCAACCAATGGTTTTGTGAGAATGTCTTCTCTGGCAGTCCCAATTTGACTATCCATTGTGAATAGTTGCAAGGCATATATGTACTACATTTAGGGCAGTGCTCACATGAGGATAACAATGTCGAATGATTTGTCACATTTGTTTGTGTGTGCAAACAATATGAAAGATGAATTGAAATGTATACAGTGATCACGAATGAATATTGAATCATTTGATGTAACTTGAAATGTATAGGAAATGGTTTATTGTTCGACAATAACGACTACTGCTGCTGCTGCTGCTGTTTATATAGTGGAGATGAATCAATTGATTGGTGGAATTTCCCATCTCCACAAATTGACCAATTAGGTGGCTGCTCATTGGAAATGAATAATTTCTAACCAGTTGGATGAATGCAAACTGTATTGGTCATTTATTTCATTATGAATAGTGATTATGGCTCCCACGGTGAGTTTCTTCCAGTTTACATGCCCATGTTTTGGTCAATTCTATGTTGATGTTAAAACAATTGAGAATACTGTGTCATTTACTTCGTCAATTAAGTCTAGTTCTCATTCCATATTGATGTGCACATCACTGATGTTTGTGCGTGATTCAATCTTGCACTCTCGTTAAACATTACTATCTTGAACCGACAAACTTATGTTCTTCACGAATATCTCAATGCAGTGACGATAACTGCTTCCTACATCACAACCAATAGCAATTCAATTTTGATGAAGTGATTGATTTGAACAGCGATCATTCTGTTTATCATCTCATGAACTCATCACTGTATGTCTGCTCTGATCTCACAGGAACGATGGCATCATTGCTTAAATAGAATGAGTTAACCATGAGGATTGATCGATTGCCTTAGCTATTCTGTTCATTTTGAATTTCAAAACTGGGACATGTGATTTTCACAACAGAGTGTGTTGCTTCAATATGATACTACTGTGCTTTATAAGTTTCAACACAAATTAACCAGTTCGCTTATGTTGTGTAAATGAAGCAAATTAGATTAGAGAACTAGTATCAGTGTGGAAGACAGTGAATATAAGACATGTGAATGGCTGTGAATCAGCCGACCTCCTTTTAACATGTGTCTTACATATTCCATCATTAGTGGTTTCTCAATCAACCGACCTTGACCATTTTCTGTCGATTCCTAGTGACATCAAATTGTGTTCCACCGTCAGATTGACTACTTCATATTATCTCTTTCGAAATATTATTATTATTATTATTATTATTATTATTCAATTGATATGAATTATTCACTGGCAAATGACAGTGTAACATTGTGAGCAGCTTATTCATTCTCACAGTCAAATCAGTTTCTTTCCTGATAGTCACAACAATACACATAAGTGTAGCCATGAAGCCGGTTTGGTTTAGTTCTTCGTATTTCCTCGTATACCGATGTACTGACCAACACTGTCAATTCATAACCATGTTCCCATAACTGGTAATCAATTTTATAATTTCACAAGTGACATTAAGTTGCCATGTTGGAATAAATCGAACACTAATTTTAACCAGTCTTGACTTATTCACATACGAGTCAAGTCGATTTCAAGTAGCGCAAATAACAAGTAGCATTCGAGTATGATCTACTGAATACATTGTAACTATCAAGAAACTAACTTCGTTGTCATTCACTGAGATGAATTATGTGTAAGGTGAACGAAATAAATGGAAGTAACTGGAAGCTATTGACGAACAATCAGAGCGTTCACTCTACTCTCTGTGTGGCTATCAGTTTTTGTTATCTCTCTCATTGTACAAATGTATGGTAGTACATTGTTCGGTGTTTGGTTTTGGTCCAAACCGTGAAGTATTTTCAGTTCGACTAGAATTATCAAGTGAATTTAGGCTAGCTAAACTCACTTGTATGTGTGCACTTATGAGACCTGTATAATTGAGGAGAGGTCGACTGATACACAGGCATGTGTATCGTATGTTTTTTGTTTGTCTAACGTTGACGGTTTATGACTGATGTATGAATTTTCCTCTGGTCCGGTATTCGTTGGCAATATGCTAAAACTTAGCCGACTTTTCACGAAAACCGTATCAATTTCATTCACTAATATCGGAAATTCTCGCCTCAGATAAAAGTCTTTTCTAGTTAGTAGATCACTCATCAAACCTGTCTGACGCATTTGTTTTACTGTCACACGATTGTTCTTCACATCCACATGTCTTCCGTTGCACACATTTACAAAGGCAGTGACTGACGTAGTGAGAATTGAGATAATTTCATTGACTGCTTGTAAGTAGTGTATACATCAGTGAAATCACAGCAGTAATCGTGACTTTTATTACGATGGAAGTGTAGTTTCAGCTGATATATGCATGTTACCACGAATACATACACACCTAGATTACAAGTCGTAAATGGGGTTGACTGTCAAGTGATACAGCCTGCGACAGTTTATCAACGGAAATATTCTTATGCAAGGATCAACCCATTTTCAATGTAGAATGCACACATCGATCTCGAATCAGTTTACTGATGATTTTCACAAACGTTACAATCTGCAATCTGTCATTCGTGGTTACAATTTCATTATGATAGATAAATGGAATAAATGAAACATGTGTGGTCCGTTAAGTGTGTCCAACTACCTTTTCTACCGCTTTGTTCAGGGTGATATTCAATGTTGGGACAGAACAATTTTATTCCTTCTTGTTGACTTTCCACCTATCAAACGATACAACAGACTCTGAATAAAGCAATGATTGTTGCACAATCTTGCTATGATGAAAGATGTTTCGGTTGGAGATACGGTTGACTTTCACCAACCAAACAATAACTCGTCTCGAATTCTTTCCACATGTATGAAACGAGATCAGTTAGAATGTTTAACTTCAAACACTTCACTAATTTGTGCAACACAGCTAACTCACAACCACATTTCACTGTTTCTTTCACTCAGAATCTATTCACGTTTGACAACAGTCGATCGTTTGAAGCTGCTTTACACAACAGAACATTTGATGAAACATGCGATGAAATTAAATATCCGTTCACAAATACGAGATTTCTCATCTCTACCATTACTTTGACCTTTACCTATAATGGTTATTTTGATCATCATCAGTTTGTAAATAAACAACTGCGTCCATTCATGTAATGGAATATGTACCCTTCCTATCATGTTTGTTTACTGATACTATTCCTCCCTATTTCTCTGTCACACTAACCTCTTTATTATTATTAGTATTACTACTTCTACTTGAACAATGTGACGTATATTCCCATCCACGTATTCCATTCACTTTACAATTCGTTGTTTATGTATCAGTGTTGTGTATATTTGTGTTTACAAACATTGAGTAGGTGTTAAACAACACTGTGTTCTTCTCATAAACACAACATGGGTTAGTTGTATGATGGTTATTGTTCAGTGACTATGCATGTTTTCTCTTCACACTGCATGTAGGGAAATCCACCACAAGATTTCCCATAGATGAAAGGCATGGAAACAAATTCGTCGGCGAAAATCACTTTCGACACTTTCGAATTTACCGATCTCTTTGTGTGTGTTCATCAAAGTGGATAAGTGACCAATGAATTTGACTAGGTGTCGTAGTACAATTGTCCACAATAGTCATTTACTAACTAAACGCTCATGAACATACAACCAGGTTGGATTCACACCTGTTGACTACAATGTAATCAGAGATGAGCGTTCTTAATCATTGGGTTTTCCTATCGAGAATTCGGAATGCTTTCTCTGGGTGAAGTGGTCAGTTGTAGTGTATAGAAGTTTCATTCTGTGATTTTTGAAGGCAAGGAATATTTTAACGGATAAATACAAATGAAACCTACAATAGTCATCGTTTTCTAGTCACAACAATATCGATGAAGTATTGTGTTATGAAACATCGATCCGGGTTCGTTACATCCTCACGAAGAATAAATGGATGTTAGCTACTGGAACTTATATATCGACTGTTGGTGCATATATATTCTTATGGCATAACTAATAATATACGATTTAGTATTGCTAAGTTATTCCCAATCTATTAGTTACACTCTCTCACACTCACAGCCACATTTGGCACGATGTTGTTTAACTGTCATTCTCTACTTTGTGGTATGCTGAGGTCTGATTTGCCTGCAAACAAACTGCATATGTCCGATATACATGATCCATACAGTGGAAGCTGAGATTGTGTTCTGAACTCGACGGACAGGGCGGGCAAGACGTGGAGAACCAATTAGGACTGTGAGGTGATTCTAGGCTGATCGTACTGGTTCACACGTGACTGGTTTGACACAGTGACAAAGTCAACTGAGATTTCCACTGAAACACTCTCTCTGTAAAGCTAAACAATAAACAATTATGTCTCACACACACACTCACGTTGTCAATACAATCATTATCCATGCTACATGCACTGACTATTAAACGCAGATGTCGATTTCCAATCAACTATACTGTTGTTTGTGAGAAAATCCATCGCGGTCACAATCTCATCCTGATCAACAAAAATAATAAAACTGACATGAGTATGATGTGGAAACAGCATGTGAGTAGATTTCGCGTAGCATAGTTCAAGGAAATAGCTTGATATCCGCACAGAATATTTGCAGTTGTTCACTACTGATTAACTGAGATCATCAATGGAACATCAATGGAACTGTCAAGGCAACATTGCACGTTACACAATCTTAATACAAATAAAATGAAATCAATTGATTAACATGGTTGATGCCGGAATCAAGTGAGATTAGATTGAGATTTGCTGCTCCTTATATTGACTCTGTCATAATATCGACACGGTGGTATGAGGAGTTCAGAAATACCTTGAAATTTTATCAACTATAACTGTTTCACTCAATTGATCATTCAGATATCCATCGAGATGGAATTCAAACTCTGTTTACAAATGAATTATTTCCCATCTTCACCTTAACCTTTTATCATTGTTATTGTTATTATGATTTCTATTGTCCTTATTATCATTATTATTATTGTAGTTGTTGTTGTTGTTTGGTGAACACCTTCACACAAACATCAACTTCTTCTTCCCATAAAACTAAATTGTATATTCGACATCTGCTTTCGTCATATTGTGGTTCACACGTCCTTCCATTATATCAACATGTTTATTGTTATTGTAGTAAATAGGGCATTTTATTCCCATCATCATCTTATTCTATTCAAGCTATAATTCAGAGATTGTTTGTTAGTCTTTCGCTTACAGTTCATTTACAATAACACCCTGTCAAATTCAATCAACAACATGGTCTCACATTCACTTTACAATACGAGATTCGGTTCCTTCATCGTTTTCATTACTTTCTCGTGTTCATCATTGCCTGATTTCCACATTCTCATCACTGAATGCAACTGTACAATTTCACAGTTGCCTGAACCACTACTTACAAGTACAACACAGAACAATATCATGGGCTATTCTTATTAGGACGTCAATGAACTGGTATGACGATAAATTATCTTCAATCATCAATCATATATGTACATCATGATTTTGTGGAATCGACTGTTGACATTACTGACTATCAGATAATGAATAGTTCACTGAATGAATGATTCATGTGATTGCAGTGCACGATGAATTCACAAATTGATTCTTTGATTGACTTTGTTTTGTGTAAAGCCAGTAGAACAACAGGTATTCTCTCTGCCCGTTCAATGACTAATACGTGTATTATACACTTCAATAATACATATTGCTTTAAATGCTATGTGTGTTCTGCTAGCTCAATCTCCTTCTTCTCTAACTACCACTAATAATAATTACTTGGATCAACTCTGATCAACTGGTTGAAAACTCATTATAAATGAATCAATCAAATGAATGTGTTCAGTGGATGGATGTGGTTGAGAATATTCTATAACAAATCAGATATCAGTATGTTTGCATTCAATAAAGCTATGGGTAACGAAACAGACTACTCAATACTGATAAGTAGTAGTGCCGAGTAATATACAAAACGCTAATCAAACTACTCGAATTGACAGAATACAATGAATCTAACAGAACACATGTCAATTGCAAATGTGTTCAATTCAATCGCATGATTAGTCTCACTCACATAGTATCAATGAGAATGAGGCTTTAAATTGGTCAGAGGGTTACTTAATTGCAGAAGAAATATGATCAACATTTAGTGAATTGAACTTGACAATCCACAATAATCTGCATTCATTCAATTTCACTTTGTGGAAGGCTTCTTCAAGTTCAGGTGTTCACCTCATTCGATTCGGGGTTGCAACAATTGAAGAATGTAGCATATTTCAACTAGTCTAATGACATGATGAAAAACTTTGACGTTAACTTAATAGCACTTGTGTCATGCATTGAGTTCCTCATGTTGTTCAATTGTAGGAATGCGGTCATTGCTTTGCCAATCCTCGCCTTTACGTCTGCATCTGGACCTCCGTGTTCATCGATGATGCTTCCCAGGTATGTGAAGGATTCTACATGTTCCAGAGTTTCACCATCAACAGTGATGATATTGCTGTTCTCCGTGTTGTATTTGAGGACTTTGGTTTTCCCCTTGTGTATGTTGAGGCCTGCTGATGCAGAGACTGATGCTAAACTAGCTGTCATGATCTGCATTATCTAATTGATTCTGAGCTGTCCATTGTATGCCATGTTTCCCCTCAGATTTCGAGGTCTGCATAACGTTTCCATAGCGTTCTCCTATCTACACTGTCAAATGCCTCTTCATAATCAATGAAGTTGATGTGCAGTGATGAGTTCCACTCAACTGATTGTCCGTAGCGTCGCAATTTGGTCTGTGCACGACCGATCCTTTCGGAGTCCAGCTTGTTGATCTCGAAGTTGGGCGTCTACTTTGTCTTTCATCCGGCTCAGCTTCACTTTGTCAAAGACTTACCCTGGTACTGACAGTAGTGTAATGCCTCTGTAGTTTTCACATTTGCTCACATCTCCTTTCTTTGGAATTTTGATGAAGTGTCCTACTTCCCAGTCCATCAGCACTTGTTCCTCCTCCCAAATCTTCTTGAATACAAGGTGAAGCATGTTTGTAGTTACTTCGATGTCTGACAGCAGTGCTTCAGCTAGTATATTGTTGGGTGCTGCTGCTTTCCCGCTCTTCATTTGTCTGATGGCCATTCTGATTTGTTCCGTCGTTGGTGGATTGACACCTAAGGGAGGAAGATCTGTGTGTGCTGCTTCGATGTCCGGTGGATTCATTGGAGCCAGCCTATTCACGAGTCCCTCGAAGAACTCTACCCATCTGTTCCGTTGTTGTTGAGTTTCACTGATTGGCCTGCCTTCTTTGTCTTTGACCGGTCTCTCTGGTTTACTATATTTCCCTGCTAGTTCCTTCGTTGTAACGTAAAGCTGTTTCATATTTCTTTCTCTTGCAGCTTGTTCCGCTGTCGTTGCTAGTTCTTCCACGTATTTCTGCTTGTCGGCTCTAATGCTGTTCTTCACTTGCTTGTTTGCTTCTATGTACTCAGCTTGTGCTTGGCCTTTCTCTGCTCGTGTTCGGCTGTTCTTAAATGCTGTCTTCTTGTTCTTCCTTTCGTTGATCCTGTCCAGTGTTTCTATGGAGGTGCATTCCTTATGATGATGCTACTTGAGGCCAAGAACAGCTTGACACGTTGAAGTTAATGCTTCCACTATACCTTCCCAGTTGTCCTCCATAGTAGTTTCTTCTACATTCACTGTACTCATGCTTATCACATGCTGAATTGTGTTTCAGAGTGCACTCATGATACTAAACAATTGGATGTTTGTCGAAGTAGTTTATATCAGTTTTACGAGTAAATAGGTTGAAATTCCCATGAATATTTCTCCGTGATGTAAACAACAGTTATCAAGAGTAGTCAGTAAACATACGTACCATTCTACCCATCTGTACGTTTCTACAAGCCTACTCCTACTACATTCAATGTCGACATTTCATTATTTTAATGCAATTCACTAGGATACCCTGACTCAACAATCACTACTACAGTCTCTCGAATAAATGAAAATTTCAATGTACAAAGTTATATTTTACGCTTTAGATCAGTAAATCACTTTGACACGGCGAATTCAACAATATTCAGAGTCAAACTAACTAACGTTCAACAATTTATTGAAGTATTTCCACTTCAAATCAATCATCTCGAATCATACAGTTTCAGTGAGCTTGCCTAACAATCTTCATTTGAACACACTTTCGATGAGAATTTTGTCAGTTGAACATACTATACTTTGTAAAACTGTCAGCGAATTCCAATCCACCTACACGTTTGACGACACCACAACATCAATGCACACAGTACGGTACCCCAGTGATTCGTATATTCTATTTTAGCACTACTGAAATAGTTGTCATGAAAGTTGATAGACACATATGTAATGGATAATTGATATTCACTATGTCAAATTTAATGTGTTTGTTATTTAGTATTCATTTCATGTTATTTGTGATGAGTAGTCTAATCAGTGACTGAAAATGATCATTCGAGTGGTTACTTCAATTCAGATTCACTCACACATTGTACATCTCATACTATTCAAATGATGATTGCACTCACCCTTGTATATCTATTGTGTATGAATAACATGAAAGTGACTGAGATATGGACAACAGTTGTGTGTGGACACGTGGCACAAATCAGCAATGACAATTATGTAGTAGACTTGAGATGCCTGAAATCGAAACGGTGAACATGATGGAACCTTTCAGCTTAACACTATCTGGACACTATAAGAATGATCGTTCGACTAGAATAGACATCAGCGATCATCCACCAAATGTGCAAATCGACCATTCAATCATTTGCTTCCTTTCACTTGCGATCTGGTCTTGATCATTCGAGATACTTATGTACGACATATCTGGTTTAGAGGTCTAATGGTATGTGTTGAACCAGGAAATAATGGTCTCGTCAGACAAGCGAAGATCAGAACATCGGAATGTCTAATCACTAGAGACATACGTAAAATTTGCTTATTCGAACGAGCAGACGATTGAGTGGTAGAGTGTAGAAAGACTTTTCAGAGTGACTTTGGATAGAGCGAACTGTACCATCGTCAACTCTGAATGTCTTCACGCTAAATATCTAATCAGTGAGAGTAAGGAAGGAGATGTCATCATTGGTGGTCGGTATTAAGCTTGTTTTACATAGTTGTTAATCGCTTCTCGTCCACTCTTTTGCGCATCATTTTATACTACTTATTTACATTCAGTAAATCGTTGTATTGCCAGCAATTTTCGCACCCAGGTTGTAACACAAGTTGTCGTGTAATATTCTGAAATATCTACTTATGATTATAAGATGTATTCTATTTATCATTGTAATTGCTTTACCTCAATCACTGTTGCAGTTATCCACACTCTTTTGTGCACTGTTTAAACGCAACAGTTTCCACATTGTGTTGCTCTTGGTTCGGGTTTTGCATGTTGATAAACTGTTACCAAGTTTACACACAACTACCAGCTGTCTTTTGCTCTATCGTATGTTGTAATTCTTCTTTATGTTACTGTTACAGTGAGTCTTTATTCACTTTATACAAAAGGACGCGTTAAACGTCACAGACACCTCACAAGTTGAGGTTCGTAACTAATTTTTGTGTATTATTCAATAAAGAACGGTTATTCTAGATAAATGGTTGTTCCGCGAACTTCCGTTTTGCACGTACCTCAATTGGGTGATGTGGACACTTCGATAGACCTAACACGAAGTAAATAATCTTCTTATTCGAGTTTTGACGAACTGATAAACACGAGACTCAAACTGTTTACTGCTTCATATGTTAGTTTATGAAATTAATGTATTAATTCCCTTATAACAAGTGAACGGAATAATTCCGATGATGATCGGTTTCTTCAGATGTACTAATAAGTTCGGTAGTTTGAATGTTCCGTTTCAACAAATCAGTCAACTGGTGTCATTTACTAAGAGAATCGCATCGGTCAACCTACTCGTTCTACAGTCAACTACAATTTCGTCAGTTTCTCTTCACATTATTCACACATAATTCAATGTTATCCATGAAAGAAAACACGACACAATCATCATCATCTAATCAATTACTACTATTCAAACGATTGTCTCTTCGTCTATTCAGTGAATAATTTCAAAGAACAACACATAGTGAAAAACAAATGAATAGTTTATTTACATTTAGTTACAGAATGTCTGACATGGTGAATTACAGTACAGTACAGTACATTAGATTACATTACAGTAGAGTACAGTACAGTTGATTACAATACAATACAAACATTTACAAATTACATTGAATGTACAATGGTTTAAGGATGTAAGTCGTAGAAGAGGAAGCGGAATAGGAAGAGGAAGAGGAAGATGAAGAAGAATGTAAACGGAAAAATGGTTTGGAAGTATTACAGATGCACATTGATGATTGACTGACATTGGTGCAAACCAATTACGCAAATATAAAACTGCAATAAAATATTCACTGATATCTAACATTCAATAGATAGATATTCAGCAAACAGTTTACTTAATAAGAACTTTCATTATGATGAGCGATTGCGATTAGCATGAATTGTACGTAGTTCACAGTGTAAACTTGTCCGTTCACTTACCACAAACATTCTTATTTATTCATGCGTAATCGTGTACAGTTTAGTGATTTGGGGAACATCAGATACGTGAAGCAACTTTGCAAACATATTAGTGCAAGGAGATGCCTCGAAGAGAGAAGTTGCAACATTCTGGTTGATGATGTTATGAGGCATTTGTAAGTTAAAGCTAATTAGAATATCTGACGTTCCGAGAATGTAGACTGGAACTTCAAATACACACACTGAGATGAAACGTATTTCACTGTTAAACTTCACTTAACTCTTTCCTGTGACGTCTGTCAACCGTTGCTTACTGACTGACTGACTGACTGACTGACATTTTTATGGACAATGGACACTCGGTGCATTTATCAGTAAACAGTAGCTCAGATCTACAGATCAACTTTGCATGGAAACACTTGCTTCTTTCTTCATGCCAACTACATATTCCCAAATGACATATGTCATTTCAGTTGACCGAATGAAAGTACAACACAACTACCCTTAATCATACAAACCATAATACACTGGCCCTAATTACACTGGATATTCGAAACAATCCTCATTATGATTATCATTATTATTAGTATTATTAATATGACCATCATAAACATGTTTTCAACTTACAACAACACACTCTTCCACCAGTCATATGCTCAGTTGAATCGATGTTTATCGTAGCGTTTTCAATCAGTCCAGAATACAGTTTGCACCATATCGGTTTGACCTGTAAATAAGGAGAAGTTTGAAATGTAACGTCTATCTGCAATTCATACATCAAATGGTTGATGCATGTAGCATTCCATCTAATATTAATGGTAATAATAATAGCTCAAATTGGACACTTGACATCTCAATGAAACACTCCATACAGTCGAAAATTGCAAACGTTTCTTATTCTCTACAACTAAGAATAACAATAATATTTCTGTTAAGATATCAGAATATGTTGATATTGAGATGAATCGGTGATCATCAATTCAACTGGAAGTATGTATATATACAGTGATATATCAGTGAGACAATTACATATTTAGTGAAAATGTATGGTAAACTTACAATTTGATATGTGTATAGATTACACTGAGGATGAGATCGGCATTCAGTAAAACAATCAGATTTCACTTGGACTGTCTCCAACCAATGGTTTTGTGAGAATGTCTTCTCTGGCAGTCCCAATCTCCTTATCCATTGTGAATAGTTGCAATGCATATTTGTGCTGCATTGTGGGCAGTGCTCACATGAGGATAACAATGTCGAATGATTTGTCACATTTGTTTGTGTGTGCAAACAATATGAAAGATGAATTGAAATGTACACAGTGATCAAGAATGAATATTGAATCATTTGATGTAACTTGAAATGTATTGGAAATGGTTTATTGTTCGACAATAACAACTGCTGCTGCTGTTGCTGCTGTTTATATAGTGGAGATGAATCAATTGATTGGTGGAATTTCCCATCTCCACAAATTGACCAATTAGGTGGCTGTTCATTGGAAATGAATAATTTCTAACCAGTTGGATGAATGCAAACTGTATTGGTCATTTATTTCATTATGAATAGTGATTATGGCTCCCACGGTGAGTTTCTTCCAGTTTACATGCCCATGTTTTGGTCAATTCTATGTTGATGTTAAAACAATTGAGAATACTGTGTCATTTACTTCGTCAATTAAGTCTAGTTCTCATTCCATATTGATGTGCACATCACTGATGTTTGTGCGTGATTCAATCTTGCACTCTCGTTAAACATTACTATCTTGAACCGACAAACTTATGTTCTTCACGAATATCTCAATGCAGTGACGATAACTGCTTCCTACATCACAACCAATAACAATTCAATTTTGATCATGTGATTGATTTGAACAGAGATCATTCTGTTTATCATCTCATGAACTCATCACTGTATGTCTGCTCTGATCTCACAGGAACGATGGCATCATTGCTTAAATAGAATGAGTTAACCATGAGGATTGATCGATTGCCTTAGCTATTCTGTTCATTTTGAATTTCAAAACTGGGACATGTGATTTTCACAACAGAGTGTGTTGCTTCAATATGATGCTACTGTGCTTTATAAGTTTCAACACAAATTAACCAGTTCGCTTATGTTGTGTAAATGAAGCAAATTAGATTAGAGAACTAATATCAGTTTGTAAGACAGTGAATATAAGACATGTGAGTGAGTGTGAATCAGCCGACCTCCTTTGAAAATGTTTCTTACATATTCCATCATTAGTGGTTTCTCAATCAACCGACCTTGACCATTTTCTGTCGATTCCTAGTGACATCAAATTGTGTTCCACCGTCAGATTGACTACTTCATATTATCTCTTTCGAAATATTATTATTATTATTATTATTATTATTATTATTCAATTGATATGAATTATTCACTGGCAAATGACAGTGTAACATTGTGAGCAGCTTATTCATTCTCACAGTCAAATCAGTTTCTTTCCTGATAGTCACAACAATACACATAAGTGTAGCCATGAAGCCGGTTTGGTTTAGTTCTTCGTATTTCCTCGTATACCGATGTACTGACCAACACTGTCAATTCATAACCATGTTCCCATAACTGGTAATCAATTTTATAATTTCACAAGTGACATTAAGTTGCCATGTTGGAATAAATCGAACACTAATTTTAACCAGTCTTGACTTATTCACATACATGTTTAGTCGATTTCAAGTAGCGCAAATAACAAGTAGCATTCGAGTATGATCTACTGAATACATTGTAACTATCAAGAAACTAACTTCGTTGTCATTCACTGAGATGAATTATGTGTAAGGTGAACGAAATAAATGGATGTAATTGGAAGCTATTGACGAACAATCAGAGCGTTCACTCTACTCTCTGTGTGGCTATCAGTTTTTGTTATCTCTCTCATTGTACAAATGTATGGTAGTACATTGTTTGGTGTTTGGTTTTGGTCCAAACCGTAAAGTATTTTCAGTTCGACTAGAATTATCAAGTAGATTTAGGCTAGCTAAACTCACTTGTATGTATGCTCTTATGAGACCTGTATAGTTGAGGAGACGTCGAATGATACTCAGGCATGTGTATCGTATGTTATTTGTTTGTCTAACTTTGATGGAATAAGCCTGATGTACGAAATTTCACCTGGTCCGGGATTCTTTGGCAATATCCTAAAACTTATCCGACTTTTCAGGAAAACCGTATCAATTTCATTCACTAATATCGGAAATTCTCGCCTCAGATAAAAGTCTTTTCTAGTTAGTAGATCACTCATCAAACCTGTCTGACGCATTTATTTTACCGTCACACGATTGTTCTTCACATCCACATGTCTTCCGTTGCACACATTTACAAAGGCAGTGACTGACGTAGTGAGAATTGAGATAATTTCATTGACTGCTTGTAAGTAGCATATACATCAATGAAATCACAGCAGTAATCGTGACTTTTATTACGATGGAAGTGTAGTTTCAGCTGATATATGCATGTTACCACGAATACATACACACCTAGATTATAAGTCATAAATAGGGTTGACTGTCAAGTCATAGAGCCTGTGACAATTTACCGACGGAAATATTCTTATGCCAGCATCAACCCATTTTCAATGTAGAATGCACACATCGATCTCGAATCAGTTTACTGATGATTTTCACAAACGTTACAATCTGCAATCTGTCATTCGTGGTTACAATTTCATTATGATAGATAAATGGAATAAATGAAACATGTGTGGTCCGTTAAGTGTGTCCAACTACCTTTTCTACCGCTTTGTTCAGGGTGATATTCAATGTTGGGACAGAACAATTTTATTCCTTCTTGTTGACTTTCCACCTATCAAACGATACAACAGACTCTGAATAAAGCAGTGATTATCGCACAATCTTACTATGATGAAAGATGTTTTGACTGGAGATATGGTCGACTTTCACCAACCAGACGATAACTCGTCTCGAATTCTTTCCACATGTATGAAACGAGATCAGTTAGAATGTTTAACTTCAAACACTTCACTAATTTGTGCAACACAGCTAACTCACAACCATATTCCACCTTTTCTTTCACTCAGAATCTATTCACGTTTGACAACAGTCGATCGTTTGAAGCTGCTTTACACAACAGAACATTTGATGAAACATGCGATGAAATTAAATATCCGTTCACAAATACGAGATTTCTCATCTCTACCATTACTTTGACCTTTACCTATAATGGTTATTTTGATCATCATCAGTTTGTAAATAAAAAACAACTGCGTCCATTCATGTAATGGAATATGTACCCTTCCTATCATGTTTGTTTACTGATACTATTCCTCCCTATTTCTCTGTCACACTAACCTCTTTATTATTATTAGTATTACTACTTCTACTTGAACAATGTGACGTATATTCCCATCCACGTATTCCATTCACTTTACAATTCGTTGTTTATGTATCAGTGTTGTGTATATTTGTGTTTACAAACATTGAGTAGGTGTTAAACAACACTGTGTTCTTCTCATAAACACAACATGGGTTAGTTGTATGATGGTTATTGTTCAGTGACTATGCATGTTTTCTCTTCACACTGCATGTAGGGAAATCCACCACAAGATTTCCCATAGATGAAAGGCATGGAAACAAATTCGTCGGCGAAAATCACTTTCGACACTTTCGAATTTACCGATCTCTTTGTGTGTGTTCATCAAAGTGGATAAGTGACCAATGAATTTGACTAGGTGTCGTAGTACAATTGTCCACAATAGTCATTTACTAACTAAACGCTCATGAACATACAACCAGGTTGGATTCACACCTGTTGACTACAATGTAATCAGAGATGAGCGTTCTTAATCATTGGGTTTTCCTATCGAGAATTCGGAATGCTTTCTCTGGGTGAAGTGGTCAGTTGTAGTGTATAGAAGTTTCATTCTGTGATTTTTGAAGGCAAGGAATATTTTAACGGATAAATACAAATGAAACCTACAATAGTCATCGTTTTCTAGTCACAACAATATCGATGAAGTATTGTGTTATGAAACATCGATCCGGGTTCGTTACATCCTCACGAAGAATAAATGGATGTTAGCTACTGGAACTTATATATCGACTGTTGGTGCATATATATTCTTATGGCATAACTAATAATATACGATTTAGTATTGCTAAGTTATTCCCAATCTATTAGTTACACTCTCTCACACTCACAGCCACATTTGGCACGATGTTGTTTAACTGTCATTCTCTACTTTGTGGTATGCTGAGGTCTGATTTGCCTGCAAACAAACTGCATATGTCCGATATACATGATCCATACAGTGGAAGCTGAGATTGTGTTCTGAACTCGACGGACAGGGCGGGCAAGACGTGGAGAACCAATTAGGACTGTGAGGTGATTCTAGGCTGTTCGTACTGGTTCACACGTGACTGGTTTGACACAGTGACAAAGTCAACTGAGATTTCCACTGAAACACT
>OX103958.1:7221469-7248969 GCA_944470425.2 Schistosoma bovis | reverse complement strand
CATCATCATCATCATCATCATCATCATCATCATCATCATCATCATCATCATCATCATCATCATCATCATCATCATCATCATCATCATCATCATCATCATCATCATCATCATCATCATCATCATCATCATCATCATCATCATCATCATCATCATCATCATCATCATCATCATCATCATCATCATCATCATCATCATCATCATCATCATCATCATCATCATCATCATCATCATCATCATCATCATCATCATCATCATCATCATCATCATCATCATCATCATCATCATCATCATCATCATCATCATCATCATCATCATCATCATCATCATCATCATCATCATCATCATCATCATCATCATCATCATCATCATCATCATCATCATCATCATCATCATCATCATCATCATCATCATCATCATCATCATCATCATCATCATCATCATCATCATCATCATCATCATCATCATCATCATCATCATCATCATCATCATCATCATCATCATCATCATCATCATCATCATCATCATCATCATCATCATCATCATCATCATCATCATCATCATCATCATCATCATCATCATCATCATCATCATCATCATCATCATCATCATCATCATCATCATCATCATCATCATCATCATCATCATCATCATCATCATCATCATCATCATCATCATCATCATCATCATCATCATCATCATCATCATCATCATCATCATCATCATCATCATCATCATCATCATCATCATCATCATCATCATCATCATCATCATCATCATCATCATCATCATCATCATCATCATCATCATCATCATCATCATCATCATCATCATCATCATCATCATCATCATCATCATCATCATCATCATCATCATCATCATCATCATCATCATCATCATCATCATCATCATCATCATCATCATCATCATCATCATCATCATCATCATCATCATCATCATCATCATCATCATCATCATCATCATCATCATCATCATCATCATCATCATCATCATCATCATCATCATCATCATCATCATCATCATCATCATCATCATCATCATCATCATCATCATCATCATCATCATCATCATCATCATCATCATCATCATCATCATCATCATCATCATCATCATCATCATCATCATCATCATCATCATCATCATCATCATCATCATCATCATCATCATCATCATCATCATCATCATCATCATCATCATCATCATCATCATCATCATCATCATCATCATCATCATCATCATCATCATCATCATCATCATCATCATCATCATCATCATCATCATCATCATCATCATCATCATCATCATCATCATCATCATCATCATCATCATCATCATCATCATCATCATCATCATCATCATCATCATCATCATCATCATCATCATCATCATCATCATCATCATCATCATCATCATCATCATCATCATCATCATCATCATCATCATCATCATCATCATCATCATCATCATCATCATCATCATCATCATCATCATCATCATCATCATCATCATCATCATCATCATCATCATCATCATCATCATCATCATCATCATCATCATCATCATCATCATCATCATCATCATCATCATCATCATCATCATCATCATCATCATCATCATCATCATCATCATCATCATCATCATCATCATCATCATCATCATCATCATCATCATCATCATCATCATCATCATCATCATCATCATCATCATCATCATCATCATCATCATCATCATCATCATCATCATCATCATCATCATCATCATCATCATCATCATCATCATCATCATCATCATCATCATCATCATCATCATCATCATCATCATCATCATCATCATCATCATCATCATCATCATCATCATCATCATCATCATCATCATCATCATCATCATCATCATCATCATCATCATCATCATCATCATCATCATCATCATCATCATCATCATCATCATCATCATCATCATCATCATCATCATCATCATCATCATCATCATCATCATCATCATCATCATCATCATCATCATCATCATCATCATCATCATCATCATCATCATCATCATCATCATCATCATCATCATCATCATCATCATCATCATCATCATCATCATCATCATCATCATCATCATCATCATCATCATCATCATCATCATCATCATCATCATCATCATCATCATCATCATCATCATCATCATCATCATCATCATCATCATCATCATCATCATCATCATCATCATCATCATCATCATCATCATCATCATCATCATCATCATCATCATCATCATCATCATCATCATCATCATCATCATCATCATCATCATCATCATCATCATCATCATCATCATCATCATCATCATCATCATCATCATCATCATCATCATCATCATCATCATCATCATCATCATCATCATCATCATCATCATCATCATCATCATCATCATCATCATCATCATCATCATCATCATCATCATCATCATCATCATCATCATCATCATCATCATCATCATCATCATCATCATCATCATCATCATCATCATCATCATCATCATCATCATCATCATCATCATCATCATCATCATCATCATCATCATCATCATCATCATCATCATCATCATCATCATCATCATCATCATCATCATCATCATCATCATCATCATCATCATCATCATCATCATCATCATCATCATCATCATCATCATCATCATCATCATCATCATCATCATCATCATCATCATCATCATCATCATCATCATCATCATCATCATCATCATCATCATCATCATCATCATCATCATCATCATCATCATCATCATCATCATCATCATCATCATCATCATCATCATCATCATCATCATCATCATCATCATCATCATCATCATCATCATCATCATCATCATCATCATCATCATCATCATCATCATCATCATCATCATCATCATCATCATCATCATCATCATCATCATCATCATCATCATCATCATCATCATCATCATCATCATCATCATCATCATCATCATCATCATCATCATCATCATCATCATCATCATCATCATCATCATCATCATCATCATCATCATCATCATCATCATCATCATCATCATCATCATCATCATCATCATCATCATCATCATCATCATCATCATCATCATCATCATCATCATCATCATCATCATCATCATCATCATCATCATCATCATCATCATCATCATCATCATCATCATCATCATCATCATCATCATCATCATCATCATCATCATCATCATCATCATCATCATCATCATCATCATCATCATCATCATCATCATCATCATCATCATCATCATCATCATCATCATCATCATCATCATCATCATCATCATCATCATCATCATCATCATCATCATCATCATCATCATCATCATCATCATCATCATCATCATCATCATCATCATCATCATCATCATCATCATCATCATCATCATCATCATCATCATCATCATCATCATCATCATCATCATCATCATCATCATCATCATCATCATCATCATCATCATCATCATCATCATCATCATCATCATCATCATCATCATCATCATCATCATCATCATCATCATCATCATCATCATCATCATCATCATCATCATCATCATCATCATCATCATCATCATCATCATCATCATCATCATCATCATCATCATCATCATCATCATCATCATCATCATCATCATCATCATCATCATCATCATCATCATCATCATCATCATCATCATCATCATCATCATCATCATCATCATCATCATCATCATCATCATCATCATCATCATCATCATCATCATCATCATCATCATCATCATCATCATCATCATCATCATCATCATCATCATCATCATCATCATCATCATCATCATCATCATCATCATCATCATCATCATCATCATCATCATCATCATCATCATCATCATCATCATCATCATCATCATCATCATCATCATCATCATCATCATCATCATCATCATCATCATCATCATCATCATCATCATCATCATCATCATCATCATCATCATCATCATCATCATCATCATCATCATCATCATCATCATCATCATCATCATCATCATCATCATCATCATCATCATCATCATCATCATCATCATCATCATCATCATCATCATCATCATCATCATCATCATCATCATCATCATCATCATCATCATCATCATCATCATCATCATCATCATCATCATCATCATCATCATCATCATCATCATCATCATCATCATCATCATCATCATCATCATCATCATCATCATCATCATCATCATCATCATCATCATCATCATCATCATCATCATCATCATCATCATCATCATCATCATCATCATCATCATCATCATCATCATCATCATCATCATCATCATCATCATCATCATCATCATCATCATCATCATCATCATCATCATCATCATCATCATCATCATCATCATCATCATCATCATCATCATCATCATCATCATCATCATCATCATCATCATCATCATCATCATCATCATCATCATCATCATCATCATCATCATCATCATCATCATCATCATCATCATCATCATCATCATCATCATCATCATCATCATCATCATCATCATCATCATCATCATCATCATCATCATCATCATCATCATCATCATCATCATCATCATCATCATCATCATCATCATCATCATCATCATCATCATCATCATCATCATCATCATCATCATCATCATCATCATCATCATCATCATCATCATCATCATCATCATCATCATCATCATCATCATCATCATCATCATCATCATCATCATCATCATCATCATCATCATCATCATCATCATCATCATCATCATCATCATCATCATCATCATCATCATCATCATCATCATCATCATCATCATCATCATCATCATCATCATCATCATCATCATCATCATCATCATCATCATCATCATCATCATCATCATCATCATCATCATCATCATCATCATCATCATCATCATCATCATCATCATCATCATCATCATCATCATCATCATCATCATCATCATCATCATCATCATCATCATCATCATCATCATCATCATCATCATCATCATCATCATCATCATCATCATCATCATCATCATCATCATCATCATCATCATCATCATCATCATCATCATCATCATCATCATCATCATCATCATCATCATCATCATCATCATCATCATCATCATCATCATCATCATCATCATCATCATCATCATCATCATCATCATCATCATCATCATCATCTTATTCTATTCAAACTATAATTCAGGTCTGGTTTGTTAGTTTTTCACTGAAAGTTCATTTACAATAACACCCTGTCAAATTCAATCAACAACATGGTCTCGCATTCACTTTACAATACGAGATTCGGTTCCTTCATCGTTCTCGTTACGTTCTCGTGTTCATCATTGCCTCATTTCCACATTCTCATCACTGAATCCAACTGTACAATTTCACAGTTGACTGAACCACTACTTACAAGTACAACACAGAACAATATCATGGGCTATTCTTATTAGGACGTCAATGAACTGGTATGACGATAAATTATCTTCAATCATCAATCATATATGTACATCATGATTTTGTGGAATCGACTGTTGACATTACTGACTATCAGATAATGAATAGTTCACTGAATGAATGATTCATGTGATTGCAGTGCACGATGAATTCACAAATTGATTGTTCGATTGACTTTGTTTTGTGTAAAGCCAGTAGAACAACAGGTATTCTCTCTGCCCGTTCAATGACTAATACGTGTATTATACACTTCAATAATACATATTGCTTTAAATGCTATGTGTGTTCTGCTAGCTCAATCTCCTTCTTCTCTAACTACCACTAATAATAATTACTTGGATCAACTCTGATCAACTGGTTGAAAACTCATTATAAATGAATCAATCAAATGAATGTGTTCAGTGGATGGATGTGGTTGAGAATATTCTATAACAAATCAGATATCAGTATGTTTGCATTCAATAAAGCTATGGGTAACGAAACAGACTACTCAATACTGATAAGTAGTAGTGCCGAGTAATATACAAAACGCTAATCAAACTACTCGAATTGACAGAATACAATGAATCTAACAGAACACATGTCAATTGCAAATATGTGAAATTCAATCGCATGATTAGTCTCACTCACATAGTATCAATGAGAATGAGGCTTTAAATCAGTCCCAGGGTTACTGAATTGCAGAAGAAATATGATCAACATTAAGTGAATTGAACTTGACAATCCACAATAATCTGCATTCATTCAATTTCACTTTGTGGAAGGCTTCTTCAAGTTCAGGTGTTCACCTCATTCGATTCGGGGTTGCAACAATTGAAGAATGTAGCATATTTCAACTAGTCTAATGACATGATGAACAAGTTTGACGTTAACTTAATAGCACTTGTGTCATGCATTGAGTTCCTCATGTTGTTCAATTGTAGGAATGCGGTCATTGCTTTGCCAATCCTCGCCTTTACGTCTGCATCTGGACCTCCGTGTTCATCGATGATGCTTCCCAGGTATGTGAAGGATTCTACATGTTCCAGAGTTTCACCATCAACAGTGATGATATTGCTGTTCTCCGTGTTGTATTTGAGGACTTTGGTTTTCCCCTTGTGTATGTTGAGGCCTGCTGATGCAGAGACTGATGCTAAACTAGCTGTCATGATCTGCATTATCTAATTGATTCTGAGCTGTCCATTGTATGCCATGTTTCCCCTCAGATTTCGAGGTCTGCATAACGTTTCCATAGCGTTCTCCTATCTACACTGTCAAATGCCTCTTCATAATCAATGAAGTTGATGTGCAGTGATGAGTTCCACTCAACTGATTGTCCGTAGCGTCGCAATTTGGTCTGTGCACGACCGATCCTTTCGGAGTCCAGCTTGTTGATCTCGAAGTTGGGCGTCTACTTTGTCTTTCATCCGGCTCAGCTTCACTTTGTCAAAGACTTACCCTGGTACTGACAGTAGTGTAATGCCTCTGTAGTTTTCACATTTGCTCACATCTCCTTTCTTTGGAATTTTGATGAAGTGTCCTACTTCCCAGTCCATCAGCACTTGTTCCTCCTCCCAAATCTTCTTGAATACAAGGTGAAGCATGTTTGTAGTTACTTCGATGTCTGACAGCAGTGCTTCAGCTAGTATATTGTTGGGTGCTGCTGCTTTCCCGCTCTTCATTTGTCTGATGGCCATTCTGATTTGTTCCGTCGTTGGTGGATTGACACCTAAGGGAGGAAGATCTGTGTGTGCTGCTTCGATGTCCGGTGGATTCATTGGAGCCAGCCTATTCACGAGTCCCTCGAAGAACTCTACCCATCTGTTCCGTTGTTGTTGAGTTTCACTGATTGGCCTGCCTTCTTTGTCTTTGACCGGTCTCTCTGGTTTACTATATTTCCCTGCTAGTTCCTTCGTTGTAACGTAAAGCTGTTTCATATTTCTTTCTCTTGCAGCTTGTTCCGCTGTCGTTGCTAGTTCTTCCACGTATTTCTGCTTGTCGGCTCTAATGCTGTTCTTCACTTGCTTGTTTGCTTCTATGTACTCAGCTTGTGCTTGGCCTTTCTCTGCTCGTGTTCGGCTGTTCTTAAATGCTGTCTTCTTGTTCTTCCTTTCGTTGATCCTGTCCAGTGTTTCTATGGAGGTGCATTCCTTATGATGATGCTACTTGAGGCCAAGAACAGCTTGACACGTTGAAGTTAATGCTTCCACTATACCTTCCCAGTTGTCCTCCATAGTAGTTTCTTCTACATTCACTGTACTCATGCTTATCACATGCTGAATTGTGTTTCAGAGTGCACTCATGATACTAAACAATTGGATGTTTGTCGAAGTAGTTTATATCAGTTTTACGAGTAAATAGGTTGAAATTCCCATGAATATTTCTCCGTGATGTAAACAACAGTTATCAAGAGTAGTCAGTAAACATACGTACCATTCTACCCATCTGTACGTTTCTACAAGCCTACTCCTACTACATTCAATGTCGACATTTCATTATTTTAATGCAATTCACTAGGATACCCTGACTCAACAATCACTACTACAGTCTCTCGAATAAATGAAAATTTCAATGTACAAAGTTATATTTTACGCTTTAGATCAGTAAATCACTTTGACACGGCGAATTCAACAATATTCAGAGTCAAACTAACTAACGTTCAACAATTTATTGAAGTATTTCCACTTCAAATCAATCATCTCGAATCATACAGTTTCAGTGAGCTTGCCTAACAATCTTCATTTGAACACACTTTCGATGAGAATTTTGTCAGTTGAACATACTATACTTTGTAAAACTGTCAGCGAATTCCAATCCACCTACACGTTTGACGACACCACAACATCAATGCACACAGTACGGTACCCCAGTGATTCGTATGTTCCATTATAACACTACTGAAATAGTTGTCATGTAAGTTGATAGACACATATGTAATGGATAATTGATATTCACTATGTCAAATTTAATGTGTTTGTTATTTAGTATTCATTTCATGTTATTTGTGATGAGTAGTCTAATCAGTGACTGAAAATGATCATTCGAGTGGTTACTTCAATTCAGATTCACTCACACATTGTACATCTCATACTATTCAAATGATGATTGCACTCACCCTTGTATATCTATTGTGTATGAATAACATGAAAGTGACTGAGATATGGACAACAGTTGTGTGTGGACACGTGGCACAAATCAGCAATGACAATTATGTAGTAGACTTGAGATACCTGAAATCGAAATGGTGAACGTCCTGGAACCTTTCAGCTTAACACTATCTGGACACTATAAGAATGATCGTTCGACTAGAATAGACATCAGCGATCATCCACCAAATGTGCAAATCGACCATTCAATCATTTGCTTCCTTTCACTTGCGATCTGGTCTTGATCATTCGAGATACTTATGTACGACATATCTGGTTTAGAGGTCTAATGGTATGTGTTGAACCAGGAAATAATGGTCTCGTCAGACAAGCGAAGATCAGAACATCGGAATGTCTAATCACTAGAGACATACGTAAAATTTGCTTATTCGAACGAGCAGACGATTGAGTGGTAGAGTGTAGAAAGACTTTTCAGAGTGACTTTGGATAGAGCGAACTGTACCATCGTCAACTCTGAATGTCTTCACGCTAAATATCTAATCAGTGAGAGTAAGGAAGGAGATGTCATCATTGGTGGTCGGTATTAAGCTTGTTTTACATAGTTGTTAATCGCTTCTCGTCCACTCTTTTGCGCATCATTTTATACTACTTATTTACATTCAGTAAATCGTTGTATTGCCAGCAATTTTCGCACCCAGGTTGTAACACAAGTTGTCGTGTAATATTCTGAAATATCTACTTATGATTATAAGATGTATTCTATTTATCATTGTAATTGCTTTACCTCAATCACTGTTGCAGTTATCCACACTCTTTTGTGCACTGTTTAAACGCAACAGTTTCCACATTGTGTTGCTCTTGGTTCGGGTTTTGCATGTTGATAAACTGTTACCAAGTTTACACACAACTACCAGCTGTCTTTTGCTCTATCGTATGTTGTAATTCTTCTTTATGTTACTGTTACAGTGAGTCTTTATTCACTTTATACAAAAGGACGCGTTAAACGTCACAGACACCTCACAAGTTGAGGTTTGTAACTAATTTTTGTGTATTATTCTATAAAGAACGGTTATTCTAGATAAATGGTTGTTCTGCGAACTTCCGTTTTGCACGTACCTCAATTGGGTGATGTGGACACTTCGATAGACCTAACACGAAGTAAATAATCTTCTTATTCGAGTTTTGACGAACTGATAAACACGAGACTCAAACTGTTTACTGCTTCATATGTTAGTTTATGAAATTAATGTATTAATTCCCTTATAACAAGTGAACGGAATAATTCCGATGATGATCGGTTTCTTCAGATGTACTAGTAAGTTCGGTAGTTTGAATGTTCCGTTTCAACAAATCAGTCAACTGGTGTCATTTACTAAGAGAATCGCATCGGTCAACCTACTCGTTCTACAGTCAACTACAATTTCGTCAGTTTCTCTTCACATTATTCACACATAATTCAATGTTATCCATGAAAGAAAACACAACCCAATCATCATCATCTAATCAATTACTACTATTCAAACGATTGTCTTTTCGTCTATTCAGTGATTAATTTCAAAGAACAACACATAGTGAAAAACAAATGAATAGTTTATTTACATTTAGTTACAGAATGTCTGACATGGTGAAGTACAGCACAGCACAGTACATTAGATTACATTACAGTAGAGTACAGTACAGTTGATTACAATACAATACAAACATTTACAAATTACATTGAATGTACAATGGTTTAAGGATGTAAGTCGTAGAAGAGGAAGCGGAATAGGAAGAGGAAGAGGAAGATGAAGAAGAATGTAAACGGAAAAATGGTTTGGAAGTATTACAGATGCACATTGATGATTGACTGACATTGGTGCAAACCAATTACGCAAATATAAAACTGCAATAAAATATTCACTGATATCTAACATTCAATAGATAGATATTCAGCAAACAGTTTACTTAATAAGAACTTTCATTATGATGAGCGATTGCGATTAGCATGAATTGTACGTAGTTCACAGTGTAAACTTGTCCGTTCACTTACCACAAACATTCTTATTTATTCATGCGTAATCGTGTACAGTTTAGTGATTTGGGGAACATCAGATACGTGAAGCAACTTTGCAAACATATTAGTGCAAGGAGATGCCTCGAAGAGAGAAGTTGCAACATTCTGGTTGATGATGTTATGAGGCATTTGTAAGTTAAAGCTAATTAGAATATCTGACGTTCCGAGAATGTAGACTGGAACTTCAAATACACACACTGAGATGAAACGTATTTCACTGTTAAACTTCACTTAACTCTTTCCTGTGACGTCTGTCAACCGTTGCTTACTGACTGACTGACGCTGACTGACTGACATTTTTATGGACAATGGACACTCGGTGCATTTATCAGTAAACAGTAGCTCAGATCTACAGATCAACTTTGCATGGAAACACTTGCTTCTTTCTTCATGCCAACTACATATTCACAAATGATATGTGTCATTTCAGTTGACCGAATGAAAGTACAACACAACTACCCTTAATCATACAAACCATAATACACTGACCCTAATTACACTGGATATTCGAAACATTCCTCATTATGATTATCATTATTATTAGTATTATTAATATGACCATGATAAACATGATTTCAACTTACAACAACACACTCTTCCTCCAGTCATATGCTCAGTTGAATTGATGATCTTTATCGTAGCGTTTTCAATCAGTCCAGAATACAGTTTGCACCATATCGGTTTGAGCTGTAAATAAGGAGAAGTTTGAAATGTAACGTCTATCTGCAATTCATACATCAAATGGTTGATGGATGTAGCATTCCATCTAATATTAATGGTAATAATAATAATAGCTCAAATGGGACACTTGACATCTCATTGAAACACTTCGTACAGTCGAAAATTGCAAACGTTTCTTATTCTCTACAACTAAGAATAACAATAATATTTCTGTTAAGATATCAGAATATGTTGATGTTGAGATGAATCGGTGATCATCAATTCAACTGGAAGTATGTATATATACAGTGATATATCAGTTAGACAATTACATATTTAGTGAAAATGTATGTTAAACTTACAATTTCATATGTGTATAGATTACACTGAGGATGAGATCGGCATTCAGTAAAACAATCAGATTTCACTTGGACTGTCTCCAACCAATGGTTTTGTGAGAATGTCTTCTCTGGCAGTCCCAATTTGACTATCCATTGTGAATAGTTGCAAGGCATATATGTACTACATTTAGGGCAGTGCTCACATGAGGATAACAATGTCGAATGATTTGTCACATTTGTTTGTGTGTGCAAACAATATGAAAGATGAATTGAAATGTATACAGTGATCAAGAATGAATATTGAATCATTTGATGTAACTTGAAATGTATTGGAAATGGTTTATTGTTCGACAATAACGACTACTGCTGCTGTTGCTGCTGTTTATATAGTGGAGATGAATCAATTGATTGGTGGAATTTCCCATCTCCACAAATTGACCAATTAGGTGGCTGTTCATTGGAAATGAATAATTTCTAACCAGTTGGATGAATGCAAACTGTATTGGTCATTTATTTCATTATGAATAGTGATTATGGCTCCCACAGTGAGTTTCTTCCAGTTTACATGCCCATGTTTTGGTCAATTCTATGTTGATGTTAGAACAATTGAGAATACTGTGTCATTTACTTCGTCAATTAAGTCTAGTTCTCATTCCATATTGATGTGCACATCACTGATGTTTGTGCGTGATTCAATCTTGCACTCTCGTTAAACATTACTATCTTGAACCGACAAACTTATGTTCTTCACGAATATCTCAATGCAGTGACGATAACTGCTTCCTACATCACAACCAATAGCAATTCAATTTTGATGAAGTGATTGATTTGAACAGCGATCATTCTGTTTATCATCTCATGAACTCATCACTGTATGTCTGCTCTGATCTCACAGGAACGATGGCATCATTGCTTAAATAGAATGAGTTAACCATGAGGATTGATCGATTGCCTTAGCTATTCTGTTCATTTTGAATTTCAAAACTGGGACATGTGATTTTCACAACAGAGTGTGTTGCTTCAATATGATACTACTGTGCTTTATAAGTTTCAACACAAATTAACCAGTTCGCTTATGTTGTGTAAATGAAGCAAATTAGATTAGAGAACTAATATCAGTTTGTAAGACAGTGAATATAAGACATGTGAGTGAGTGTGAATCAGCCGACCTCCTTTGAAAATGTTTCTTACATATTCCATCATTAGTGGTTTCTCAATCAACCGACCTTGACCATTTTCTGTCGATTCCTAGTGACATCAAATTGTGTTCCACCGTCAGATTGACTACTTCATATTATCTCTTTCGAAATATTATTATTATTATTTATTATTATTATTATTATTCAATTGATATGAATTATTCACTGGCAAATGACAGTGTAACATTGTGAGCAGCTTATTCATTCTCACAGTCAAATCAGTTTCTTTCCTGATAGTCACAACAATACACATAAGTGTAGCCATGAAGCCGGTTTGGTTTAGTTCTTCGTATTTCCTCGTATACCGATGTACTGACCAACACTGTCAATTCATAACCATGTTCCCATAACTGGTAATCAATTTTATAATTTCACAAGTGACATTAAGTTGCCATGTTGGAATAAATCGAACACTAATTTTAACCAGTCTTGACTTATTCACATACGAGTCAAGTCGATTTCAAGTAGCGCAAATAACAAGTAGCATTCGAGTATGATCTACTGAATACATTGTAACTATCAAGAAACTAACTTCGTTGTCATTCACTGAGATGAATTATGTGTAAGGTGAACGAAATAAATGGATGTAATTGGAAGCTATTGACGAACAATCAGAGCGTTCACTCTACTCTCTGTGTGGCTATCAGTTTTTGTTATCTCTCTCATTGCACAAATGTATGGCAGAACATTGTTCGGTGTTTAGTTTGGTCCAAACCGTGAAGTATTTTCAGTTCGACTAGAATTATCAAGTGAATTTAGGCTAGCTAAACTCACTTGTATGTATGCTCTTATGAGACCTGTATAGTTGAGGAGACGTCGAATGATACTCAGGCATGTGTATCGTATGTTATTTGTTTGTCTAACTTTGATGGAATAAGCCTGATGTACGAAATTTCACCTGGTCCGGGATTCTTTGGCAATATGCTAAAACTTATCCGACTTTTCAGGAAAACCGTATCAATTTCATTCACTAATATCGGAAATTCTCGCCTCAGATAAAAGTCTTTTCTAGTTAGTAGATTACTCATCAAACCTGTCTGACGCATTTGTTTTACTGTCACACGATTGTTCTTCACATCCACATGTCTTCCGTTGCACACATTTACAAAGGCAGTGACTGACGTAGTGAGAATTGAGATATTTTCATTGACTGCTTGTAAGTAGCATATACATCAATGAAATCACAGCAGTAATCGTGACTTTTATTACGATGGAAGTGTAGTTTCAGCTGATATATGCATGTTACTACGAATACATACACACCTAGATTACAAGTCGTAAATGGGGTTGACTGTCAAGTGATACAGCCTGTGACAGTTTATCAACGGAAATATTCTTATGCCAGCATCAACCCATTTTCAATGTAGAATGCACACATCGATCTCGAATCAGTTTACTGATGATTTTCACAAACGTTACAATCTGCAATCTGTCATTCGTGGTTACAATTTCATTATGATAGATAAATGGAATAAATGAAACATGTGTGGTCCGTTAAGTGTGTCCAACTACCTTTTCTACCGCTTTGTTCAGGGTGATATTCAATGTTGGGACAGAACAATTTTATTCCTTCTTGTTGACTTTCCACCTATCAAACGATACAACAGACTCTGAATAAAGCAGTGATTGTCGCACAATCTTACTATGATGAAAGATGTTTTGACTGGAGATATGGTCGACTTTCACCAACCAGACGATAACTCGTCTCGAATTCTTTCCACATGTATGAAACGAGATCAGTTAGAATGTTTAACTTCAAACACTTCACTAATTTGTGCAACACAGCTAACTCACAACCATATTCCACCTTTTCTTTCACTCAGAATCTATTCACGTTTGACAACAGTCGATCGTTTGAAGCTGCTTTACACAACAGAACATTTGATGAAACATGCGATGAAATTAAATATCCGTTCACAAATACGAGATTTCTCATCTCTACCATTACTTTGACCTTTACCTATAATGGTTATTTTGATCATCATCAGTTTGTAAATAAACAACTGCGTCCATTCATGTAATGAAATATGTACCCTTCCTATCATGTTTGTTTACTGATACTATTCCTCCCTATTTCTCTGTCACACTAACCTCTTTATTATTATTAGTATTACTACTTCTACTTGAACAATGTGACGTATATTCCCATCCACGTATTCCATTCACTTTACAATTCGTTGTTTATGTATCAGTGTTGTGTATATTTGTGTTTACAAACATTGAGTAGGTGTTAAACAACACTGTGTTCTTCTCATAAACACAACATGGGTTAGTTGTATGATGGTTATTGTTCAGTGACTATGCATGTTTTCTCTTCACACTGCATGTAGGGAAATCCACCACAAGATTTCCCATAGATGAAAGGCATGGAAACAAATTCGTCGGCGAAAATCACTTTCGACACTTTCGAATTTACCGATCTCTTTGTGTGTGTTCATCAAAGTGGATAAGTGACCAATGAATTTGACTAGGTGTCGTAGTACAATTGTCCACAATAGTCATTTACTAACTAAACGCTCATGAACATACAACCAGGTTGGATTCACACCTGTTGACTACAATGTAATCAGAGATGAGCGTTCTTAATCATTGGGTTTTCCTATCGAGAATTCGGAATGCTTTCTCTGGGTGAAGTGGTCAGTTGTAGTGTATAGAAGTTTCATTCTGTGATTTTTGAAGGCAAGGAATATTTTAACGGATAAATACAAATGAAACCTACAATAGTCATCGTTTTCTAGTCACAACAATATCGATGAAGTATTGTGTTATGAAACATCGATCCGGGTTCGTTACATCCTCACGAAGAATAAATGGATGTTAGCTACTGGAACTTATATATCGACTGTTGGTGCATATATATTCTTATGGCATAACTAATAATATACGATTTAGTATTGCTAAGTTATTCCCAATCTATTAGTTACACTCTCTCACACTCACAGCCACATTTGGCACGATGTTGTTTAACTGTCATTCTCTACTTTGTGGTATGCTGAGGTCTGATTTGCCTGCAAACAAACTGCATATGTCCGATATACATGATCCATACAGTGGAAGCTGAGATTGTGTTCTGAACTCGACGGACAGGGCGGGCAAGACGTGGAGAACCAATTAGGACTGTGAGGTGATTCTAGGCTGATCGTACTGGTTCACACGTGACTGGTTTGACACAGTGACAAAGTCAACTGAGATTTCCACTGAAACACTCTCTCTGTAAAGCTAAACAATAAACAATTATGTCTCACACACACACTCACGTTGTCAATACAATCATTATCCATGCTACATGCACTGACTATTAAACGCAGATGTCGATTTCCAATCAACTATACTGTTGTTTGTGAGAAAATCCATCGCGGTCACAATCTCATCCTGATCAACAAAAATAATAAAACTGACATGAGTATGATGTGGAAACAGCATGTGAGTAGATTTCGCGTAGCATAGTTCAAGGAAATAGCTTGATATCCGCACAGAATATTTGCAGTTGTTCACTACTGATTAACTGAGATCATCAATGGAACATCAATGGAACTGTCAAGGCAACATTGCACGTTACACAATCTTATTACAAATAAAATGAAATCAATTGATTAACATGGTTGATGCCGGAATCAAGTGAGATTAGATTGAGATTTGCTGCTCCTTATATTGACTCTGTCATAATATCGACACGGTGGTATGAGGAGTTCAGAAATACCTTGAAATTTTATCAACTATAACTGTTTCACTCAATTGATCATTCAGATATCCATCGAGATGGAATTCAAACTCTGTTTACAAATGAATTATTTCCCATCTTCACCTTAACCTTTTATCATTGTTATTGTTATTATGATTTCTATTGTCCTTATTATCATTATTATTATTATTATTGTAGTTGTTGTTGTTGTTTGGTGAACACCTTCACACAAACATCAACTTCTTCTTCCCATAAACTAAATTGTATATTGGACATCTGCTTCCCTCATATTGTGGTTCACACGTCCTTCCCTTATATAAACATGTTTATTGTTATTGTAGTAAATAAGACATTCTATTCCCATCATCATCATCATCATCTTATTCTATTCAAACTATAATTCAGGTCTTGTTTGTTAGTTTTTCACTTAAAGTTCATTTACAATAACACCCTGTGAAATTCAATCAACAACATGGTCTCACATTCACTTTACAATACGAGATTCGGTTCCTTCATCGTTCTCGTTACGTTCTCGTGTTCATCATTGCCTCATTTCCACATTCTCATCACTGAATCCAACTGTACAATTTCACAGTTGACTGAATCACCACTTATACGTACAACACAGAACTATATCACGGGGTATTGTTATTAGGACGTCAATGAACTGGTATGACGATAAATTATCTTCAATCATCAATCATATATGTACATCATGATTTTGTGGAATCGACTGTTGACATTACTGACTATCAGATAATGAATAGTTCACTGAATGAATGATTCATGTGATTGCAGTGCACGATGAATTCACAAATTGATTCTTCGATTGACTTTGTTTTGTGTAAAGCCAGTAGAACAACAGGTATTCTCTCTGCCCGTTCAATGACTAATACGTGTATTATACACTTCAATAATACATATTGCTTTAAATGCTATGTGTGTTCTGCTAGCTCAATCTCCTTCTTCTCTAACTACCACTAATAATAATTACTTGGATCAACTCTGATCAACTGGTTGAAAACTCATTATAAATGAATCAATCAAATGAATGTGTTCAGTGGATGGATGTGGTTGAGAATATTCTATAACAAATCAGATATCAGTATGTTTGCATTCAATAAAGCTATGGGTAACGAAACAGACTACTCAATACTGATAAGTAGTAGTGCCGAGTAATATACAAAACGCTAATCAAACTACTCGAATTGACAGAATACAATGAATCTAACAGAACACATGTCAATTGCAAATATGTTCAATTCAATCGCATGATTAGTCTCACTCACATAGTATCAATGAGAATGAGGCTTTAAATCAGTCAGAGGGTTACTTAATTGCAGAAGAAATATGATCAACATTAAGTGAATTGAACTTGACAATCCACAATAATCTGCATTCATTCAATTTCACTTTGTGGAAGGCTTCTTCAAGTTCAGGTGTTCACCTCATTCGATTCGGGGTTGCAACAATTGAAGAATGTAGCATATTTCAACTTGTCTAATGACATGATGAACAAGTTTGACGTTAACTTAATAGCACTTGTGTCATGCATTGAGTTCCTCATGTTGTTCAATTGTAGGAATGCGGTCATTGCTTTGCCAATCCTCGCCTTTACGTCTGCATCTGGACCTCCGTGTTCATCGATGATGCTTCCCAGGTATGTGAAGGATTCTACATGTTCCAGAGTTTCACCATCAACAGTGATGATATTGCTGTTCTCCGTGTTGTATTTGAGGACTTTGGTTTTCCCCTTGTGTATGTTGAGGCCTGCTGATGCAGAGACTGATGCTAAACTAGCTGTCATGATCTGCATTATCTAATTGATTCTGAGCTGTCCATTGTATGCCATGTTTCCCCTCAGATTTCGAGGTCTGCATAACGTTTCCATAGCGTTCTCCTATCTACACTGTCAAATGCCTCTTCATAATCAATGAAGTTGATGTGCAGTGATGAGTTCCACTCAACTGATTGTCCGTAGCGTCGCAATTTGGTCTGTGCACGACCGATCCTTTCGGAGTCCAGCTTGTTGATCTCGAAGTTGGGCGTCTACTTTGTCTTTCATCCGGCTCAGCTTCACTTTGTCAAAGACTTACCCTGGTACTGACAGTAGTGTAATGCCTCTGTAGTTTTCACATTTGCTCACATCTCCTTTCTTTGGAATTTTGATGAAGTGTCCTACTTCCCAGTCCATCAGCACTTGTTCCTCCTCCCAAATCTTCTTGAATACAAGGTGAAGCATGTTTGTAGTTACTTCGATGTCTGACAGCAGTGCTTCAGCTAGTATATTGTTGGGTGCTGCTGCTTTCCCGCTCTTCATTTGTCTGATGGCCATTCTGATTTGTTCCGTCGTTGGTGGATTGACACCTAAGGGAGGAAGATCTGTGTGTGCTGCTTCGATGTCCGGTGGATTCATTGGAGCCAGCCTATTCACGAGTCCCTCGAAGAACTCTACCCATCTGTTCCGTTGTTGTTGAGTTTCACTGATTGGCCTGCCTTCTTTGTCTTTGACCGGTCTCTCTGGTTTACTATATTTCCCTGCTAGTTCCTTCGTTGTAACGTAAAGCTGTTTCATATTTCTTTCTCTTGCAGCTTGTTCCGCTGTCGTTGCTAGTTCTTCCACGTATTTCTGCTTGTCGGCTCTAATGCTGTTCTTCACTTGCTTGTTTGCTTCTATGTACTCAGCTTGTGCTTGGCCTTTCTCTGCTCGTGTTCGGCTGTTCTTAAATGCTGTCTTCTTGTTCTTCCTTTCGTTGATCCTGTCCAGTGTTTCTATGGAGGTGCATTCCTTATGATGATGCTACTTGAGGCCAAGAACAGCTTGACACGTTGAAGTTAATGCTTCCACTATACCTTCCCAGTTGTCCTCCATAGTAGTTTCTTCTACATTCACTGTACTCATGCTTATCACATGCTGAATTGTGTTTCAGAGTGCACTCATGATACTAAACAATTGGATGTTTGTCGAAGTAGTTTATATCAGTTTTACGAGTAAATAGGTTGAAATTCCCATGAATATTTCTCCGTGATGTAAACAACAGTTATCAAGAGTAGTCAGTAAACATACGTACCATTCTACCCATCTGTACGTTTCTACAAGCCTACTCCTACTACATTCAATGTCGACATTTCATTATTTTAATGCAATTCACTAGGATACCCTGACTCAACAATCACTACTACAGTCTCTCGAATAAATGAAAATTTCAATGTACAAAGTTATATTTTACGCTTTAGATCAGTAAATCACTTTGACACGGCGAATTCAACAATATTCAGAGTCAAACTAACTAACGTTCAACAATTTATTGAAGTATTTCCACTTCAAATCAATCATCTCGAATCATTCAGTTTCAGTGAGCTTGCCTAACAACGTTCATTTGAACACACTTTCGATGAGAATTTTGTCAGTTGAACATACTATACTTTGTAAAACTGTCAGCGAATTCCAATCCACCTACACGTTTGACGACACCACAACATCAATGCACACAGTACGGTACCCCAGTGATTCGTATGTTCCATTATAACACTACTGAAATAGTTGTCATGTAAGTTGATAGACACATATGTAATGGATAATTGATATTCACTATGTCAAATTTAATGTGTTTGTTATTTAGTATTCATTTCATGTTATTTGTGATGAGTAGTCTAATCAGTGACTGAAAATGATCATTCGAGTGGTTACTTCAATTCAGATTCACTCACACATTGTACATCTCATACTATTCAAATGATGATTGCACTCACCCTTGTATCTATATTGTGTATGAATAACATGAAAGTGACTGAGATATGGACAACAGTTGTGTGTGGACACGTGGCACAAATCAGCAATGACAATTATGTAGTAGACTTGAGATGCCTGAAATCGAAACGGTGAACGTCCTGGAACCTTTCAGCTTAACACTATCTGGACACTATAAGAATGATCGTTCGACTAGAATAGACATCAGCGATCATCCACCAAATGTGCAAATCGACCATTCAATCATTTGCTTCCTTTCACTTGCGATCTGGTCTTGATCATTGGAGATACTTATGTACGACATATCTGGTTTAGAGGTCTAGTGGTATGTGTTGAACCAGGAAATAATGGTCTCGTCAGACAAGCGAAGATCAGAACATCGGAATGTCTAATCACTAGAGACATACGTAAAATTTGCTTATTCGAACGAGCAGACGATTGAGTGGTAGAGTGTAGAAAGACTTTTCAGAGTGACTTTGGATAGAGCGAACTGTACCATCGTCAACTCTGAATGTCTTCACGCTAAATATCTAATCAGTGAGAGTAAGGAAGGAGATGTCATCATTGGTGGTCGGTATTAAGCTTGTTTTACATAGTTGTTAATCGCTTCTCGTCCACTCTTTTGCGCATCATTTTATACTACTTATTTACATTCAGTAAATCGTTGTATTGCCAGCAATTTTCGCACCCAGGTTGTAACACAAGTTGTCGTGTAATATTCTGAAATATCTACTTATGATTATAAGATGTATTCTATTTATCATTGTAATTGCTTTACCTCAATCACTGTTGCAGTTATCCACACTCTTTTGTGCACTGTTTAAACGCAACAGTTTCCACATTGTGTTGCTCTTGGTTCGGGTTTTGCATGTTGATAAACTGTTACCAAGTTTACACACAACTACCAGCTGTCTTTTGCTCTATCGTATGTTGTAATTCTTCTTTATGTTACTGTTACAGTGAGTCTTTATTCACTTTATACAAAAGGACGCGTTAAACGTCACAGACACCTCACAAGTTGAGGTTTGTAACTAATTTTTGTGTATTATTCAATAAAGAACGGTTATTCTAGATAAATGGTTGTTCCGCGAACTTCCGTTTTGCACGTACCTCAATTGGGTGATGTGGACACTTCGATAGACCTAACACGAAGTAAATAATCTTCTTATTCGAGTTTTGACGAACTGATAAACACGAGACTCAAACTGTTTACTGCTTCATATGTTAGTTTATGAAATTAATGTATTAATTCCCTTATAACAAGTGAACGGAATAATTCCGATGATGATCGGTTTCTTCAGATGTACTAATAAGTTCGGTAGTTTGAATGTTCCGTTTAAACAAATCAGTCAACTGGTGTCATTTACTAAGAGAATCGCATCGGTCAACCTACTCGTTCTACAGTCAACTACAATTTCGTCAGTTTCTCTTCACATTATTCACACATAATTCAATGTTATCCATGAAAGAAAACACGATCCAATCATCATCATCTAATCAATTACTACTATTCAAACGATTGTCTCTTCGTCTATTCAGTGAATAATTTCAAAGAACAACACATAGTGAAAAACAAATGAATAGTTTATTTACATTTAGTTACAGAATGTCTGACATGGTGAAGTACAGCACAGCACAGTACATTAGATTACATTACAGTAGAGTACAGTACAGTTGATTACAATACAATACAAACATTTACAAATTACATTGAATGTACAATGGTTTAAGGATGTAAGTCGTAGAAGAGGAAGCGGAATAGGAAGAGGAAGAGGAAGATGAAGAAGAATGTAAACGGAAAAATGGTTTGGAAGTATTACAGATGCACATTGATGATTGACTGACATTGGTGCAAACCAATTACGCAAATATAAAACTGCAATAAAATATTCACTGATATCTAACATTCAATAGATAGATATTCAGCAAACAGTTTACTTAATAAGAACTTTCATTATGATGAGCGATTGCGATTAGCATGAATTGTACGTAGTTCACAGTGTAAACTTGTCCGTTCACTTACCACAAACATTCTTATTTATTCATGCGTAATCGTGTACAGTTTAGTGATTTGGGGAACATCAGATACGTGAAGCAACTTTGCAAACATATTAGTGCAAGGAGATGCCTCGAAGAGAGAAGTTGCAACATTCTGGTTGATGATGTTATGAGGCATTTGTAAGTTAAAGCTAATTAGAATATCTGACGTTCCGAGAATGTAGACTGGAACTTCAAATACACACACTGAGATGAAACGTATTTCACTGTTAAACTTCACTTAACTCTTTCCTGTGACGTCTGTCAACCGTTGCTTACTGACTGACTGACTGACTGACTGACATTTTTATGGACAATGGACACTCGGTGCATTTATCAGTAAACAGTAGCTCAGATCTACAGATCAACTTTGCATGGAAACACTTGCTTCTTTCTTCATGCCAACTACATATTCACAAATGATATGTGTCATTTCAGTTGACCGAATGAAAGTACAACACAACTACCCTTAATCATACAAACCATAATACACTGACCCTAATTACACTGGATATTCGAAACATTCCTCATTATGATTATCATTATTATTAGTATTATTAATATGACCATGATAAACATGATTTCAACTTACAACAACACACTCTTCCTCCAGTCATATGCTCAGTTGAATTGATGATCTTTATCGTAGCGTTTTCAATCAGTCCAGAATACAGATTGCACCATTTCGGTTTGAGCTGTAAATAAGGAGAAGTTTCACATGTAACGTATATCTGCAATTCATACATCAAATGGTTGATGCATGTAGCATTCCATCTAATATTAATGATAATAATAATAATAGCTCAAATTGGACACTTGACATCTCAATGAAACACTCCATACAGTCGAAAATTGCAAACGTTTCTTATTCTCTACAACTAAGAATAACAATAATATTTCTGTTAAGATATCAGAATATGTTGATGTTGAGATGAATCGGTGATCATCAATTCAACTGGAAGTATGTATATATACAGTGATATATCAGTTAGACAATTACATATTTAGTGAAAATGTATGGTAAACTTACAATTTCATATGTGTATAGATTACACTGAGGATGAGATCGGCATTCAGTAAAACAATCAGATTTCACTTGGACTGTCTCCAACCAATGGTTTTGTGAGAATGTCTTCTCTGGCAGTCCCAATTTGACTATCCATTGTGAATAGTTGCAAGGCATATATGTACTACATTTAGGGCAGTGCTCACATGAGGATAACAATGTCGAATGATTTGTCACATTTGTTTGTGTGTGCAAACAATATGAAAGATGAATTGAAATGTATACAGTGATCAAGAATGAATATTGAATCATTTGATGTAACTTGAAATGTATTGGAAATGGTTTATTGTTCGACAATAACGACTACTGCTGCTGTTGCTGCTGTTTATATAGTGGAGATGAATCAATTGATTGGTGGAATTTCCCATCTCCACAAATTGACCAATTGGGTGGCTGCTCATTGGAAATGAATAATTTCTAACCAGTTGGATGAATGCAAACTGTATTGGTCATTTATTTCATTATGAATAGTGATTATGGCTCCCACGGTGAGTTTCTTCCAGTTTACATGCCCATGTTTTGGTCAATTCTATGTTGATGTTAAAACAATTGAGAATACTGTGTCATTTACTTCGTCAATTAAGTCTAGTTCTCATTCCATATTGATGTGCACATCACTGATGTTTGTGCGTGATTCAATCTTGCACTCTCGTTAAACATTACTATCTTGAACCGACAAACTTATGTTCTTCACGAATATCTCAATGCAGTGACGATAACTGCTTCCTACATCACAACCAATAGCAATTCAATTTTGATGAAGTGATTGATTTGAACAGCGATCATTCTGTTTATCATCTCATGAACTCATCACTGTATGTCTGCTCTGATCTCACAGGAACGATGGCATCATTGCTTAAATAGAATGAGTTAACCATGAGGATTGATCGATTGCCTTAGCTATTCTGTTCATTTTGAATTTCAAAACTGGGACATGTGATTTTCACAACAGAGTGTGTTGCTTCAATATGATGCTACTGTGCTTTATAAGTTTCAACACAAATTAACCAGTTCGCTTATGTTGTGTAAATGAAGCAAATTAGATTAGAGAACTAGTATCAGTGTGGAAGACAGTGAATATAAGACATGTGAATGGCTGTGAATCAGCCGACCTCCTTTTAACATGTGTCTTACATATTCCATCATTAGTGGTTTCTCAATCAACCGACCTTGACCATTTTCTGTCGATTCCTAGTGACATCAAATTGTGTTCCACCGTCAGATTGACTACTTCATATTATCTCTTTCGAAATATTATTATTATTATTATTATTATTATTCAATTGATATGAATTATTCACTGGCAAATGACAGTGTAACATTGTGAGCAGCTTATTCATTCTCACAGTCAAATCAGTTTCTTTCCTGATAGTCACAACAATACACATAAGTGTAGCCATGAAGCCGGTTTGGTTTAGTTCTTCGTATTTCCTCGTATACCGATGTACTGACCAACACTGTCAATTCATAACCATGTTCCCATAACTGGTAATCAATTTTATAATTTCACAAGTGACATTAAGTTGCCATGTTGGAATAAATCGAACACTAATTTTAACCAGTCTTGACTTATTCACATACGAGTCAAGTCGATTTCAAGTAGCGCAAATAACAAGTAGCATTCGAGTATGATCTACTGAATACATTGTAACTATCAAGAAACTAACTTCGTTGTCATTCACTGAGATGAATTATGTGTAAGGTGAACGAAATAAATGGATGTAATTGGAAGCTATTGACGAACAATCAGAGCGTTCACTTTACTCTCTGTGTTGCTATCAGTTTGTGTTATCTCTCTCATTGCACAAATGTATGGCGTGTTAAACAGAACATTGTTCGGTGTTTAGTTTGGTCCAAACCGTGAAGTATTTTCAGTTCGACTAGAATTATCAAGTGAATTTAGGCTAGCTAAACTCACTTGTATGTGTGCACTTATGAGACCTGTATAATTGAGGAGAGGTCGACTGATACACAGGCATGTGTATCGTATGTTTTTTGTTTGTCTAACGTTGACGGTTTATGACTGATGTATGAATTTTCATCTGGTCCGGGATTCGTTGGCAATATCCTAAAACTTATCCGACTTTTCAGGAAAACCGTATCAATTTCATTCACTAATATCGGAAATTCTCGCCTCAGATAAAAGTCTTTTCTAGTTAGTAGATCACTCATCAAACCTGTCTGACGCATTTGTTTTACTGTCACACGATTGTTCTTCACATCCACATGTCTTCCGTTGCACACATTTACAAAGGCAGTGACTGACGTAGTGAGAATTGAGATATTTTCATTGACTGCTTGTAACTAGCATATACATCAATGAAATCACAGCAGTAATCGTGACTTTTATTACGATGGAAGTGTAGTTTCAGCTGATATATGCATGTTACCACGAATACATACACACCTAGATTACAAGTCGTAAATGGGGTTGACTGTCAAGTGATACAGCCTGTGACAATTTACCAACGGAAATATTCTTATGCCAGGATCAACCCATTTTCAATGTAGAATGCACACATCGATCTCGAATCAGTTTACTGATGATTTTCACAAACGTTACAATCTGCAATCTGTCATTCGTGGTTACAATTTCATTATGATAGATAAATGGAATAAATGAAACATGTGTGGTCCGTTAAGTGTGTCCAACTACCTTTTCTACCGCTTTGTTCAGGGTGATATTCAATGTTGGGACAGAACAATTTTATTCCTTCTTGTTGACTTTCCACCTATCAAACGATACAACAGACTCTGAATGAAGCAATCATTATCGCACAATCTTACTATGATGAAAGATGTTTTGACTGGAGATATGGTCGACTTTCACCAACCAGACGATAACTCGTCTCGAATTCTTTCCACATGTATGAAACGAGATCAGTTAGAATGTTTAACTTCAAACACTTCACTAATTTGTGCAACACAGCTAACTCACAACCATATTCCACCTTTTCTTTCACTCAGAATCTATTCACGTTTGACAACAGTCGATCGTTTGAAGCTGCTTTACACAACAGAACATTTGATGAAACATGCGATGAAATTAAATATCCGTTCACAAATACGAGATTTCTCATCTCTACCATTACTTTGACCTTTACCTATAATGGTTATTTTGATCATCATCAGTTTGTAAATAAACAACTGCGTCCATTCATGTAATGGAATATGTACCCTTCCTATCATGTTTGTTTACTGATACTATTCCTCCCTATTTCTCTGTCACACTAACCTCTTTATTATTATTAGTATTACTACTTTTACTTGAACAATGTGACGTATATTGCCATCCACGTATTCCATTCACTTTACAATTCGTTGTTTATGTATCAGTGTTGTGTATATTTGTGTTTACAAACATTGAGTAGGTGTTAAACAACACTGTGTTCTTCTCATAAACACAACATGGGTTAGTTGTATGATGGTTATTGTTCAGTGACTATGCATGTTTTCTCTTCACACTGCATGTAGGGAAATCCACCACAAGATTTCCCATAGATGAAAGGCATGGAAACAAATTCGTCGGCGAAAATCACTTTCGACACTTTCGAATTTACCGATCTCTTTGTGTTTTTTCATCAAAGTGGATAAGTGACCAATGAATTTGACTAGGTGTCGTAGTACAATTGTCCACAATAGTCATTTACTAACTAAACGCTCATGAACATACAACCAGGTTGGATTCACACCTGTTGACTACAATGTAATCAGAGATGAGCGTTCTTAATCATTGGGTTTTCCTATCGAGAATTCGGAATGCTTTCTCTGGGTGAAGTGGTCAGTTGTAGTGTATAGAAGTTTCATTCTGTGATTTTTGAAGGCAAGGAATATTTTAACGGATAAATACAAATGAAACCTACAATAGTCATCGTTTTCTAGTCACAACAATATCGATGAAGTATTGTGTTATGAAACATCGATCCGGGTTCGTTACATCCTCACGAAGAATAAATGGATGTTAGCTACTGGAACTTATATATCGACTGTTGGTGCATATATATTCTTATGGCATAACTAATAATATACGATTTAGTATTGCTAAGTTATTCC
>OX103958.1:7141469-7216469 GCA_944470425.2 Schistosoma bovis | reverse complement strand
TCACTTTGTGGAAGGCTTCTTCAAGTTCAGGTGTTCACCTCATTCGATTCGGGGTTGCAACAATTGAAGAATGTAGCATATTTCAACTAGTCTAATGACATGATGAAAAACTTCGACGTTAACTTAATAGCACTTGTGTCATGCATTGAGTTCCTCATGTTGTTCAATTGTAGGAATGCGGTCATTGCTTTGCCAATCCTCGCCTTTACGTCTGCATCTGGACCTCCGTGTTCATCGATGATGCTTCCCAGGTATGTGAAGGATTCTACATGTTCCAGAGTTTCACCATCAACAGTGATGATATTGCTGTTCTCCGTGTTGTATTTGAGGACTTTGGTTTTCCCCTTGTGTATGTTGAGGCCTGCTGATGCAGAGACTGATGCTAAACTAGCTGTCATGATCTGCATTATCTAATTGATTCTGAGCTGTCCATTGTATGCCATGTTTCCCCTCAGATTTCGAGGTCTGCATAACGTTTCCATAGCGTTCTCCTATCTACACTGTCAAATGCCTCTTCATAATCAATGAAGTTGATGTGCAGTGATGAGTTCCACTCAACTGATTGTCCGTAGCGTCGCAATTTGGTCTGTGCACGACCGATCCTTTCGGAGTCCAGCTTGTTGATCTCGAAGTTGGGCGTCTACTTTGTCTTTCATCCGGCTCAGCTTCACTTTGTCAAAGACTTACCCTGGTACTGACAGTAGTGTAATGCCTCTGTAGTTTTCACATTTGCTCACATCTCCTTTCTTTGGAATTTTGATGAAGTGTCCTACTTCCCAGTCCATCAGCACTTGTTCCTCCTCCCAAATCTTCTTGAATACAAGGTGAAGCATGTTTGTAGTTACTTCGATGTCTGACAGCAGTGCTTCAGCTAGTATATTGTTGGGTGCTGCTGCTTTCCCGCTCTTCATTTGTCTGATGGCCATTCTGATTTGTTCCGTCGTTGGTGGATTGACACCTAAGGGAGGAAGATCTGTGTGTGCTGCTTCGATGTCCGGTGGATTCATTGGAGCCAGCCTATTCACGAGTCCCTCGAAGAACTCTACCCATCTGTTCCGTTGTTGTTGAGTTTCACTGATTGGCCTGCCTTCTTTGTCTTTGACCGGTCTCTCTGGTTTACTATATTTCCCTGCTAGTTCCTTCGTTGTAACGTAAAGCTGTTTCATATTTCTTTCTCTTGCAGCTTGTTCCGCTGTCGTTGCTAGTTCTTCCACGTATTTCTGCTTGTCGGCTCTAATGCTGTTCTTCACTTGCTTGTTTGCTTCTATGTACTCAGCTTGTGCTTGGCCTTTCTCTGCTCGTGTTCGGCTGTTCTTAAATGCTGTCTTCTTGTTCTTCCTTTCGTTGATCCTGTCCAGTGTTTCTATGGAGGTGCATTCCTTATGATGATGCTACTTGAGGCCAAGAACAGCTTGACACGTTGAAGTTAATGCTTCCACTATACCTTCCCAGTTGTCCTCCATAGTAGTTTCTTCTACATTCACTGTACTCATGCTTATCACATGCTGAATTGTGTTTCAGAGTGCACTCATGATACTAAACAATTGGATGTTTGTCGAAGTAGTTTATATCAGTTTTACGAGTAAATAGGTTGAAATTCCCATGAATATTTCTCCGTGATGTAAACAACAGTTATCAAGAGTAGTCAGTAAACATACGTACCATTCTACCCATCTGTACGTTTCTACAAGCCTACTCCTACTACATTCAATGTCGACATTTCATTATTTTAATGCAATTCACTAGGATACCCTGACTCAACAATCACTACTACAGTCTCTCGAATAAATGAAAATTTCAATGTACAAAGTTATATTTTACGCTTTAGATCAGTAAATCACTTTGACACGGCGAATTCAACAATATTCAGAGTCAAACTAACTAACATTCAACAACTTATTGAAGTATTTCCACTTCAAAATAATCATCTCGAATCGTTCAGTTTCAGTGAGCTTGCCTAACAACGTTCATTTGAACACACTTTCGATGAGAATTTTGTCAGTTGAACATACTATACTTTGTAAAACTGTCAGCGAATTCCAATCCACCTACACGTTTGACGACACCACAACATCAATGCACACAGTACGGTACCCCAGTGATTCGTATGTTCCATTATAACACTACTGAAATAGTTGTCATGTAAGTTGATAGACACATATGTAATGGATAATTGATATTCACTATGTCAAATATAATGTGTTTGTTATTTAGTATTCATTTCATGTTATTTGTGATGAGTAGTCTAATCAGTGACTGAAAATGATCATTCCAGTGGTTACTTCAATTCAGATTCACTCACACATTGTACATCTCATACTATTCAAATGATGATTGCACTCACCCTTGTATATCTATTGTGTATGAATAACATGAAAGTGACTGAGATATGGACAACAGTTGTGTGTGGACACGTGGCACAAATCAGCAATGACAATTATGTAGTAGACTTGAGATGCCTGAAATCGAAACGGTGAACATCCTGGAACCTTTCAGCTTAACACTATCTGGACACTATAAGAATGATCGTTCGACTAGAATAGACATCAGCGATCATCCACCAAATGTGCAAATCGACCATTCAATCATTTGCTTCCTTTCACTTGCGATCTGGTCTTGATCATTCGAGATACTTATGTACGACATATCTGGTTTAGAGGTCTAATGGTATGTGTTGAACCAGGAAATAATGGTCTCGTCAGACAAGCGAAGATCAGAACATCGGAATGTCTAATCACTAGAGACATACGTAAAATTTGCTTATTCGAACGAGCAGACGATTGAGTGGTAGAGTGTAGAAAGACTTTTCAGAGTGACTTTGGATAGAGCGAACTGTACCATCGTCAACTCTGAATGTCTTCACGCTAAATATCTAATCAGTGAGAGTAAGGAAGGAGATGTCATCATTGGTGGTCGGTATTAAGCTTGTTTTACATAGTTGTTAATCGCTTCTCGTCCACTCTTTTGCGTATCATTTTATACTACTTATTTACATTCAGTAAATAGTTGTATCGCCAGCAATGTTTGCACCCAGGTTGTAACACAAGTTGTCGTGTAATATTCTCAATTATCTACTTATGATTATAAGATGTATTCTATTTATCATTGTAATTGCTTTACCTCAATCACTGTTGCAGTTATCCACACTCTTTTGTGCACTGTTTAAACGCAACAGTTTCCACATTGTGTTGCTCTTGGTTCGGGTTTTGCATGTTGATAAACTGTTACCAAGTTTACACACAACTACCAGCTGTCTTTTGCTCTATCGTATGTTGTAATTCTTCTTTATGTTACTGTTACAGTGAGTCTTTATTCACTTTATACAAAAGGACGCGTTAAACGCCACAGACACCTCACAAGTTGAGGTTTGTAACTAATTTTTGTGTATTATTCAATAAAGAACGGTTATTCTAGATAAATGGTTGTTCCGCGAACTTCCGTTTTGCACGTACCTCAATTGGGTGATGTGGACACTTCGATAGACCTAACACGAAGTAAATAATCTTCTTATTCGAGTTTTGACGAACTGATAAACACGAGACTCAAACTGTTTACTGCTTCATATGTTAGTTTATGAAATTAATGTATTAATTCCCTTATAACAAATGAACGGAATAATTCCGATGATGATCGGTTTCTTAAGATGTTCTAGTAAGTTCGGTAGTTTGAATGTTCCGTTTCAACAAATCAGTCAACTGGTGTCATTTACTAAGAGAATCGCATCGGTCAACCTACTCGTTCTACAGTCAACTACAATTTCGTCAGTTCCTCTTCACATTATTCACACATGTTTCAATGTTATCCATGAAAGAAAACACGATCGAATCATCATCATCTAATCAATTACTACTATTCAAACGATTGTCTCTTCGTCTATTCAGTGAATAATTTCAAAGAACAACACATAGTGAAAAACAAATGAATAGTTTATTTACATTTAGTTACAGAATGTCTGACATGGTGAATTACAGTACAGTACAGTACATTAGATTACATTACAGTAGAGTACAGTACAGTTGATTACAATACAATACAAACATTTACAAATTACATTGAATGTACAATGGTTTAAGGATGTAAGTCGTAGAAGAGGAAGCGGAATAGGAAGAGGAAGAGGAAGATGAAGAAGAATGTAAACGGAAAAATGGTTTGGAAGTATTACAGATGCACATTGATGATTGACTGACATTGGTGCAAACCAATTACGCAAATATAAAATTGCAGTAAAATATTCACTGATATCTAACATTCAATAGATAGATATTCAGCAAACAGTTTACTTAATAAGAACTTTCATTATGATGAGCGATTGCGATTAGCATGAATTGTACGTAGTTCACAGTGTAAACTTGTCCGTTCACTTACCACAATGATTCTTATTTATTCATGCGTAATCGTGTACAGTTTAGTGATTTGGGGAACATCAGATATGTGAAGCAGCTTTGCAAACATAATGGTGGAAGGAGATGCTTCGAAGAGAGAAGTTGCAACATTCTGGTTGGTGATGTTATGAGGCATTTGTAAGTTAAAGCTAATTAGAATATCTGACGTTCCGAGAATGTAGACTGGAACTTCAAATACACACACTGAGATGAAACGTATTTCACTGTTAAACTTCACTTAACTCTTTTCTGTAACGTCTGTCAACCGTTGCTTACTGACTGACTGACTGACTGACTGACATTTTTATGGACAATGGACACTCGGTGCATTTATCAGTAAACAGTAGCTCAGATCTACAGATCAACTTTGCATGGAAACACTTGCTTCTTTCTTCATGCCAACTACATATTCCCAAATGACATATGTCATTTCAGTTGACCGAATGAAAGTACAACACAACTACCCTTAATCATACAAACCATAATACACTGGCCCTAATTACACTGGATATTCGAAACATTCCTCATTATGATTATCATTATTATTAGTATTATTAATATGACCATCATAAACATGTTTTCAACTTACAACAACACACTCTTCCTCCAGTCATATGCTCAGTTGAATTGATGATCTTTATCGTAGCGTTTTCAATCAGTCCAGAATACAGTTTGCACCATATCGGTTTGAGCTGTAAATAAGGAGAAGTTTGAAATGTAACGTCTATCTGCAATTCATACATCAAATGGTTGATGCATGTAGCATTCCATCTAATATTAATGATAATAATAATAATAGCTCAAATTGCACACTTGACATCTCAATGAAACACTCCATACAGTCGAAAATTGCAAACGTTTCTTATTCTCTACAACTAATAATAACAATAATATTATTGTTAAGATATCAGAATATGTTGATGTTGAGATGAATCGGTGATCATCAATTCAACTGGAAGTATATATATATACAGTGATATATCAGTTAGACAATTACATATTTAGTGAAAATGTATGGTAAACTTACAATTTCATATGTGTATAGATTACACTGAGGATGAGATCGGCATTCAGTAAAACAATCAGATTTCACTTGGACTGTCTCCAACCAATGGTTTTGTGAGAACGTCTTCTCTGGCAGTCCCAATCTCCTTATCCATTGTGAATAGTTGCAATGCATATTTGTGCTGCATTGTGGGCAGTGCTCACATGAGGATAACAATGTCGAATGATTTGTCACATTTGTTTGTGTGTGCAAACAATATGAAAGATGAATTGAAATGTACACAGTGATCAAGAATGAATATTGAATCATTTGATGTAACTTGAAATGTATAGGAAATGGTTTATTGTTCGACAATAACAACTACTGCTGCTGCTGCTGCTGTTTATATAGTGGAGATGAATCAATTGATTGGTGGAATTTCCCATCTCCACAAATTGACCAATTGGGTGGCTGCTCATTGGAAATGAATAATTTCTAACCAGTTGGATGAATGCAAACTGTATTGGTCATTTATTTCATTATGAATAGTGATTATGGCTCCCACAGTGAGTTTCTTCCAGTTTACATGCCCATGTTTTGGTCAATTCTATGTTGATGTTAAAACAATTGAGAATACTGTGTCATTTACTTCGTCAATTAAGTCTAGTTCTCATTCCATATTGATGTGCACATCACTGATGTTTGTGCGTGATTCAATCTTGCACTCTCGTTAAACATTACTATCTTGAACCGACAAACTTATGTTCTTCACGAATATCTCAATGCAGTGACGATAACTGCTTCCTACATCACAACCAATAGCAATTCAATTTTGATGAAGTGATTGATTTGAACAGCGATCATTCTGTTTATCATCTCATGAACTCATCACTGTATGTCTGCTCTGATCTCACAGGAACGATGGCATCATTGCTTAAATAGAATGAGTTAACCATGAGGATTGATCGATTGCCTTAGCTATTCTGTTCATTTTGAATTTCAAAACTGGGACATGTGATTTTCACAACAGAGTGTGTTGCTTCAATATGATGCTACTGTGCTTTATAAGTTTCAACACAAATTAACCAGTTCGCTTATGTTGTGTAAATGAAGCAAATTAGATTAGAGAACTAGTATCAGTGTGGAAGACAGTGAATATAAGACATGTGAATGGCTGTGAATCAGCCGACCTCCTTTTAACATGTGTCTTACATATTCCATCATTAGTGGTTTCTCAATCAACCGACCTTGACCATTTTCTGTCGATTCCTAGTGACATCAAATTGTGTTCCACCGTCAGATTGACTACTTCATATTATCTCTTTCGAAATATTATTATTATTATTATTATTATTATTATTATTATTCAATTGATATGAATTATTCACTGGCAAATGACAGTGTAACATTGTGAGCAGCTTATTCATTCTCACAGTCAAATCAGTTTCTTTCCTGATAGTCACAACAATACACATAAGTGTAGCCATGAAGCCGGTTTGGTTTAGTTCTTCGTATTTCCTCGTATACCGATGTACTGACCAACACTGTCAATTCATAACCATGTTCCCATAACTGGTAATCAATTTTATAATTTCACAAGTGACATTAAGTTGCCATGTTGGAATAAATCGAACACTAATTTTAACCAGTCTTGACTTATTCACATACGAGTCAAGTCGATTTCAAGTAGCGCAAATAACAAGTAGCATTCGAGTATGATCTACTGAATACATTGTAACTATCAAGAAACTAACTTCGTTGTCATTCACTGAGATGAATTATGTGTAATGTGAACGAAATAAATGGAAGTAACTGGAAGCTATTCACGAACAATCATGGCGTTCACTTTACTCTCTGTGTTGCTATCAGTTTGTGTTATCTCTCTCATTGCACAAATGTATGGCGTGTTAAACAGAACATTGTTCGGTGTTTAGTTTGGTCCAAACCGTGAAGTATTTTCAGTTCGACTAGAATTATCAAGTGAATTTAGGCTAGCTAAACTCACTTGTATGTGTGCACTTATGAGACCTGTATAATTGAGGAGAGGTCGACTGATACACAGGCATGTGTATCGTATGTTTTTTGTTTGTCTAACGTTGACGGTTTATGACTGATGTATGAATTTTCCTCTGGTCCGGTATTCGTTGGCAATATGCTAAAACTTAGCCGACTTTTCACGAAAACCGTATCAATTTCATTCACTAATATCGGAAATTCTCGCCTCAGATAAAAGTCTTTTCTAGTTAGTAGATCACTCATCAAACCTGTCTGGCGCATTTGTTTTACTGTCACACGATTGTTCTTCACATCCACATGTCTTCCGTTGCACACATTTACAAAGGCAGTGACTGACGTAGTGAGAATTGAGATAATTTCATTGACTGCTTGTAAGTAGTGTATACATCAGTGAAATCACAGCAGTAGTTGTGACTTTTATTACGATGGAAGTGTAGTTTCAGCTGATATATGCATGTTACTACGAGAATACATACACACCTAGATTACAAGTCGTAAATGGGGTTGACTGTCAAGTGATACAGCCTGCGACAGTTTATCAACGGAAATATTCTTATGCAAGGATCAACCCATTTTCAATGTAGAATGCACACATCGATTTCGAATCAGTTTACTGATGATTTTCAGAAACGTTACAATCTCCAATCTGTCATTCGTGGTTACAATTTCATTATGATAGATAAATGGAATAAATGAAACATGTGTGGTCCGTTAAGTGTGTCCAACTACCTTTTCTACCGCTTTGTTCAGGGTGATATTCAATGTTGGGACAGAACAATTTTATTCCTTCTTGTTGACTTTCCACCTATCAAACGATACAACAGACTCTGAATGAAGCAATCATTATCGCACAATCTTACTATGATGAAAGATGTTTTGACTGGAGATATGGTCGACTTTCACCAACCAGACGATAACTCGTCTCGAATTCTTTCCACATGTATGAAACGAGATCAGTTAGAATGTTTAACTTCAAACACTTCACTAATTTGTGCAACACAGCTAACTCACAATCACATTTCACTGTTTCTTTCACTCAGAATCTATTCACGTTTGACAACAGTCGATCGTTTGAAGATGCTTTACACAACAGAACATTTGATGAAACATGCGATGAAATTAAATATCCGTTCACAAATACGAGATTTCTCATCTCTACCATTACTTTGACCTTTACCTATAATGGTTATTTTGATCATCATCAGTTTGTAAATAAACAACTGCGTCCATTCATGTAATGGAATATGTACCCTTCCTATCATGTTTGTTTACTGATACTATTCCTCCCTATTTCTCTGTCACACTAACCTCTTTATTATTATTAGTATTACTACTTTTACTTGAACAATGTGACGTATATTGCCATCCACGTATTCCATTCACTTTGGCATTCGTTGTTTATGTATCAGTGTTGTGCATAATTGTGTTTACAAACATTGAGTAGGTGTTAAACAACACTGTGTTCTTCTCATAAACACAACATGGGTTAGTTGTATGATGGTTATTGTTCAGTGACTATGCATGTTTTCTCTTCACACTGCATGTAGGGAAATCCACCACAAGATTTCCCATAGATGAAAGGCATGGAAACAAATTCGTCGGCGAAAATCACTTTCGACACTTTCGAATTTACCGATCTCTTTGTGTTTTTTCATCAAAGTGGATAAGTGACCAATGAATTTGACTAGATGTCGTAGTAGAATTTTCCACAATAATCATTTCCTAACTAAACGCTCATGAACATACAACCAGGTAGGATTCACACCTGTTGACTACAATGTAATCAGAGATGAGCGTTCTTAATCATTGGGTTTTCCTATCGAGAATTCGGAATGCTTTCTCTGGGTAAAGTGGTCAGTTGTAGTGTATAGAAGTTTCATTCTGTGATTTTTGAAGGCAAGAAACATTTTAACGGATAAATACAAATGAAATCTACAATAGTCATCGTTTTCTAGTCACAACAATATCAATGAAGTATTGTGTTATGAAACATCAATCCGGGTTCGTTACATCCTAACGAAGAATAAATGGACGTTAGCTACTGGAACTTATATATCGACTGTTGGTGCATATATATTCTTATGGCATAACTAATAATATACGATTTAGTATTGCTAAGTTATTCCCAATCTATTAGTTACACTCTCTCACACTCACAGCCACATTTGGCACGATGTTGTTTAACTGTCATTCTCTACTTTGTGGTATGCTGAGGTCTGATTTGCCTGCAAACAAACTGCATATGTCCGATATACATGATCCATACAGTGGAAGCTGAGATTGTGTTCTGAACTCGACGGACAGGGCGGGCAAGACGTGGAGAACCAATTAGGACTGTGAGGTGATTCTAGGCTGATCGTACTGGTTCACACGTGACTGGTTTGACACAGTGACAAAGTCAACTGAGATTTCCACTGAAACACTCTCTCTGTAAAGCTAAACAATAAACAATTATGTCTCACACACACACTCACGTTGTCAATACAATCATTATCCATGCTACATGCACTGACTATTAAACGCAGATGTCGATTTCCAATCAACTATACTGTTGTTTGTGAGAAAATCCATCGCGGTCACAATCTCATCCTGATCAACAAAAATAATAAAACTGACATGAGTATGATGTGGAAACAGCATGTGAGTAGATTTCGCGTAGCATAGTTCAAGGAAATAGCTTGATATCCGCGTAGAATATTTGCAGTTGTTCACTACTGATTAACTGAGATCATCAATGCAACATCAATGGAACTGTCAAGGCAACATTGCACGTTACACAATCTTAATACAAATATAATGAAATCAATTGATTAACATGGTTGATGCCGGAATCAAGTGAGATTAGATTGAGATTTGCTGCTCCTTATATTGACTCTGTCATAATATCGACACGGTGGTATGAGGAGTTCAGAAATATCTTGAAATTTTATCAGCTGTAACTGTTTAACGCAATGGATCATTCAGTTATCCATCGAGATGGAATTCAAACTCTGTTTACAAATGAATTATTTCCCATCTTCACCTTAACCTTTTATCATTGTTATTGTTATTATTATTTCTATTGTCGTTATTATCATTATTATTATTATTATTATTTTATTATTATTATGTAGTTGTTGTTGTTTGGTGAACGCCTTCACACAAACATGAACTTCTTCTTCCCATAACACTAAATTGCATATTCGACATCTGCTTTCGTCATATTGTGGTTCACACGTCCTTCCCTTATATAAACATGTTTATTGTTATTGTAGTAAATAGGGCATTTTATTCCCATCATCATCATCATCATCATCATCTTATTCTATTCAAACTATAATTCAGGTCTTGTTTGTTAGTTTTTCACTGAAAGTTCATTTACAATAACACCCTGTCAAATTCAATTAACAACATGGTCTCGCATCTACTTTACAATACGAGATTCGGTTCCTTCATCGTTCTCGTTACGTTCTCGTGTTCATCATTGCCTCATTTCCACATTCTCATCACTGAATCCAACTGTACAATTTCACAGTTGACTGAACCACTACTTACAAGTACAACACAGAACAATATCATGGGCTATTCTTATTAGGACGTCAATGAACTGGTATGACGATAAATTATCTTCAATCATCAATCATATATGTACATCATGATTTTGTGGAATCGACTGTTGACATTACTGACTATCAGATAATGAATAGTTCACTGAATGAATGATTCATGTGATTGCAGTGCACGATGAATTCACAAATTGATTGTTCGATTGACTTTGTTTTGTGTAAAGCCAGTAGAACAACAGGTATTCTCTCTGCCCGTTCAATGACTAATACGTGTATTATACACTTCAATAATACATATTGCTTTAAATGCTATGTGTGTTCTGCTAGCTTAATCTCCTTCTTCTCTAACTACCACTAATAATAATTACTTGGATCAACTCTGATCAACTGGTTGAAAACTCATTATAAATGAATCAATCAAATGAATGTGTTCAGTGGATGGATGTGGTTGAGAATATTCTATAACAAATCAGATATCAGTATGTTTGCATTCAATAAAGCTATGGGTAACGAAACAGACTACTCAATACTGATAAGTAGTAGTGCCGAGTAATATACAAAACGCTAATCAAACTACTCGAATTGACAGAATACAATGAATCTAACAGAACACATGTCAATTGCAAATATGTTCAATTCAATCGCATGATTAGTCTCACTCACATAGTATCAATGAGAATGAGGCTTTAAATCAGTCCCAGGGTTACTGAATTGCAGAAGAAATATGATCAACATTTAGTGAAATGAACTTGACAATCCACAATAATCTGCATTCATTCAATTTCACTTTGTGGAAGGCTTCTTCAAGTTCAGGTGTTCACCTCATTCGATTCGGGGTTGCAACAATTGAAGAATGTAGCATATTTCAACTAGTCTAATGACATGATGAAAAACTTCGACGTTAACTTAATAACACTTGTGTCATGCATTGAGTTCCTCATGTTGTTCAATTGTAGGAATGCGGTCATTGCTTTGCCAATCCTCGCCTTTACGTCTGCATCTGGACCTCCGTGTTCATCGATGATGCTTCCCAGGTATGTGAAGGATTCTACATGTTCCAGAGTTTCACCATCAACAGTGATGATATTGCTGTTCTCCGTGTTGTATTTGAGGACTTTGGTTTTCCCCTTGTGTATGTTGAGGCCTGCTGATGCAGAGACTGATGCTAAACTAGCTGTCATGATCTGCATTATCTAATTGATTCTGAGCTGTCCATTGTATGCCATGTTTCCCCTCAGATTTCGAGGTCTGCATAACGTTTCCATAGCGTTCTCCTATCTACACTGTCAAATGCCTCTTCATAATCAATGAAGTTGATGTGCAGTGATGAGTTCCACTCAACTGATTGTCCGTAGCGTCGCAATTTGGTCTGTGCACGACCGATCCTTTCGGAGTCCAGCTTGTTGATCTCGAAGTTGGGCGTCTACTTTGTCTTTCATCCGGCTCAGCTTCACTTTGTCAAAGACTTACCCTGGTACTGACAGTAGTGTAATGCCTCTGTAGTTTTCACATTTGCTCACATCTCCTTTCTTTGGAATTTTGATGAAGTGTCCTACTTCCCAGTCCATCAGCACTTGTTCCTCCTCCCAAATCTTCTTGAATACAAGGTGAAGCATGTTTGTAGTTACTTCGATGTTTGACAGCAGTGCTTCAGCTAGTATATTGTTGGGTGCTGCTGCTTTCCCGCTCTTCATTTGTCTGATGGCCATTCTGATTTGTTCCGTCGTTGGTGGATTGACACCTAAGGGAGGAAGATCTGTGTGTGCTGCTTCGATGTCCGGTGGATTCATTGGAGCCAGCCTATTCACGAGTCCCTCGAAGAACTCTACCCATCTGTTCCGTTGTTGTTGAGTTTCACTGATTGGCCTGCCTTCTTTGTCTTTGACCGGTCTCTCTGGTTTACTATATTTCCCTGCTAGTTCCTTCGTTGTAACGTAAAGCTGTTTCATATTTCTTTCTCTTGCAGCTTGTTCCGCTGTCGTTGCTAGTTCTTCCACGTATTTCTGCTTGTCGGCTCTAATGCTGTTCTTCACTTGCTTGTTTGCTTCTATGTACTCAGCTTGTGCTTGGCCTTTCTCTGCTCGTGTTCGGCTGTTCTTAAATGCTGTCTTCTTGTTCTTCCTTTCGTTGATCCTGTCCAGTGTTTCTATGGAGGTGCATTCCTTATGATGATGCTACTTGAGGCCAAGAACAGCTTGACACGTTGAAGTTAATGCTTCCACTATACCTTCCCAGTTGTCCTCCATAGTAGTTTCTTCTACATTCACTGTACTCATGCTTATCACATGCTGAATTGTGTTTCAGAGTGCACTCATGATACTAAACAATTGGATGTTTGTCGAAGTAGTTTATATCAGTTTTACGAGTAAATAGGTTGAAATTCCCATGAATATTTCTCCGTGATGTAAACAACAGTTATCAAGAGTAGTCAGTAAACATACGTACCATTCTACCCATCTGTACGTTTCTACAAGCCTACTCCTACTACATTCAATGTCGACATTTCATTATTTTAATGCAATTCACCAGGATACCCTGACTCAACAATCACTACTACAGTCTCTCGAATAAATGAAAATTTCAATGTACAAAGTTATATTTTACGCTTTAGATCAGTAAATCACTTTGACACGGCGAATTCAACAATATTCAGAGTCAAACTAACTAACGTCCAACAACTTATTGAAGTATTTCCACTTCAAATCAATCATCTCTAATCATACAGTTTCAGTGAGCTTGCCTAACAACGTTCATTTGAACACACTTTCGATGAGAATTTTGTCAGTTGAACATACTATACTTTGTAAAACTGTCAGCGAATTCCAATCCACCTACACGTTTGACGACACCACAACATCAATGCACACAGTACGGTACCCCAGTGATTCGTATGTTCTACTATAACACATAGGATGAAATTAAATATCCGTTCACAAATACGAGATTTCTCATCTCTACCATTACTTTGACCTTTACCTATAATGGTTATTTTGATCATCATCAGTTTGTAAATAAAAAACAACTGCGTCCATTCATGTAATGGAATATGTACCCTTCCTATCATGATTGTTTACTGTTGATTAGCTCCCATCATCTTCAATTCGCCGATTTTTCCACTTATATAAAGATCACGTTTTGGTGTTGCATATACATATTCGTGTTGTTGAATATCAAATATTTCCTGCACTCCTGTTTGCTTATCGAATTTCGTAATTGCTAAGATTTGTGGCTGATTCTTGGTGAAAGTCATCTTCACAAATCACTTACAAATTTCACAAGATCATTTTGAACCTATTTTGTCATTACGGAATTCCCTTTACCCCTGTTCTACAAAAGAAGTAATTGTCAACTTCTCCAGTGTAAACATTTTATTATTTTTACAGTTACATATATGTGTACACACCAACCATTGAGAACAATCTATTTGTGGGAGGGGGCCTGCTCATTAGCTTTGAAATAAAACAAAAACCAAGTACATTAATGAGGAGTAGCCAATTTGAATGAGTTCACTAATGTCGTTTACACAGATTCGATTGAAAGTATTAAAACGAGTTATTCTATATATGCTGATGAATATCATCCCCAACAGTTTGTGTCTTCCAGTCATGGCATGGAAATGCGTCATTGTTTCGAACGTTATGTAATTGAACTGACCATAGAATAGTGTTATCAATTTGTAATCAACATACTGAAACATGAAAATCTAGAGTAATTTGCTTTAAAGGGTCAATCATTGGTAACAATGAACACTTGTGGTTGTTTAAATCAAGCTCTTGTATATAAATTATTTCTATGGTCATATTTATCGGTAGTGGGATGCTGATAGTTTCTCGACGTTCAGTAGACCGAATCAAATGTTGTGATCGAGATGTCTGTGCTACCTGGAATAACTAATTTTACGGTCACATATCGTTATTTTGTTGTTAAAAGGGGATGAATGTTAGGGAAGTTGACATATTAATGATAATTTTTGAGGTTATCATTATTTTTATTTCCGTTATGTAATTAGTATCGGATAACTGTATGGTTGCCATCATATAATACAGTGTTTATAAGCTTTCAATTGATCTATTGACTATTGCCGTACACTTTACTGCCCTTGGTGACTGGCAATTTATAATGCACCATTTGTGCTGTTCTCTATCACGTGTTGATCGATAATTGGAATACTGGTTGTGGAATATAGCACGTGATATTTATTAATATCTCTGTACATGGTAACTTTGTAGTGACTCACGTTTATCACGAGAACACGACTGGTTTAATAAAAACAATTATTATTATAACCAACTGTACCAGTGTTTGTTTTAATGTGCTTTTGTTTAACTGTGCTAATTATAGCCATTTTGTGCTTCCATTACCTTCCATCATTGTTCCGCGGTTTTTGGTACTGTTCGCACGTACTCCTGTCTTCTGCTTTCGCTTGTACCTCTTCTTGGCACGATCTCGGTATTCGTTCAATACCACGAGATCGCCAACGAAATAAATCTGGTTACATTCAACCCTCGCCTTCTGATTTATCTGGCACGTGTTTCCTGGTAGCGGTGTTCACAGTTAATCTCAACTCGACGCCACGCTACAATTGGTGATCCCAAAGTTTGGAACACGCCGCAACCTCGGGTCAAATCTTCCAAAGAAGTCAATTTGGTGAGTCTATTATTTATCTATCCACGTCTGTCGTATATTTTCATATTAATTTTTAATATATAATATACACGACATGACGGATAGCGAGAAGAATACTATTAATGTTATAGACTCAGACGTACAGGCCATTCATTTTCGACCTGTATCATTTATCCCCCACGACCCTGAGGTCTGGTTTGCTGCAATAGAGTCTCAGTTCGAGACTCGTCGTATCACGAGCCAAAGGCAAAAATACGCCTACGCTCTCGAATCGTTACCCGGGGACCATTTAGTAGCTGTTCGTGAGGTCGTCCTCAATTCTAACGTGCCTAATGTTTATGACCGCCTCAAGGAGGCAATTCTCCGACATTTCCTCCCATCAAGGGAGGAACGATTGAGGACCCTGTTAGCACGTCACCCCCTGGGTGATGCTAAACCAAGCCATCACCTCACGCGCCTGCAATCTCTTGCAGGACCAACAGCATCTGACTCGGAGATAGTTAAGGAATTATGGCTCGAGTCACTACCAGCCCATATCCAACCTACTGTGACGGCACTGCTCGAGGACTCACCGCTTAACCAGGTAGCCCTCATAGCAGACAAAATTTTGGCGAGGACTAGCAATAGAGACACCTATGTAGTTGCTTCGACGGCACGTCCTAAAGTAGACATGGACGCCGCTCATTCCTCAGCTCATGGTGACAGGGACGGGTGTATTCACACACGTCTTAGTTTTCGAGACCGTTGTAACGTACCCCAACCCTACGTCCCCCGAGCTCGCTCAAGTTCTCGCAAACCCGTCACCACTCGCCCAAAAAGGGCATCTTCCAGGCCACGCCGAAAGGCGGCTACGGAAGCGAGTGACAGTTGGTGCTGGTTCCATAGGTCCTTCGGGTCTGGCGCCCGCCGTTGTCGAGCACCATGCTCATACAAGGCGGGAAACGCCAGCGCCGGCGAGTAAAAGCGGCCGTACTCGCCGGCCCTTCTCCCCAGGTTGGTCGCCTATTCTATGTGCACGATTATCGCACAAACGCTAGGTTCCTAGTAGACACTGGGGCCCAAGTTTCTGTCGTACCACGAGGTAGCAGCAAGTCACAAGCCACAGTGCTTCGACTACGCGCTGCGAATGGCTCAGTCATTCCTACCTACGGTACACGACAACTCGCGGTCAACCTGGGCAACCGACGACGGTATCTGTGGACGTTCATCATTGCTGATGTTCCCACAGCCATACTAGGTATCGATTTTCTACAGCACTATGAATTGCTTGTCGATTCACGTAGGCTGCAGCTAATCGATACTTCGTCGAACAGCAAATTCATGGGCTGTAAAGCCCACATGAACGCGTACCGAATCCTCGGCACTTTTTACTCGCGTGACGATAAATTCCACGCTTTATTCGAGAAATTCCCCGTACTCACTAAACCACTCGAGGAGCTTCCATCGGTGACCAATCGTGTGGTACACCACATAGTCACCCGCGGACCGCCAGTCACGGCACGACCTCGCCGACTGGCACCGGACAAATTAGCTTTTGCTAAGCGTGAGTTTGACAATTTACTAGCTACTGGTATTATTCGTCCTTCTCACAGTCCATGGGCCTCTCCTCTACACATGGTGCGCAAAAAAGATGGGGTTAGTTGGAGACCATGCGGCGACTACCGAGCTCTAAACGTAGTTACGCGCTTTGATAGCTACCCCATCCCCCACATACACGACATCACGGCATCGCTCAAGGGCACGACTATCTTTTCTAAGATCGATCTGGTACGAGCATATCATCAGATCCCAGTCGCTCTTGAAGATATCGAAAAGACCGCTATCACGACTCCTTTCGGTTTGTTTGAGTTCCTACGAATGCCATTTGGATTACGGAATGCTGCTCAAACTTTTCAAAGGTTTATCGATAGCATTGTACGAGACCTCGATTTTGTTCACGTCTATATTGATGACCTGCTAATCGCATCATCAAACGTAGATGAACATTATCAACATCTTACGCTATTATTCCAACGCCTTTCGGATAATGGAATAGTAGTTAACCCAGACAAATGCGAGTTAGGTAAACGAGAAATAATATTTCTGGGTCATGTTATCAAGCAAGAGGGTATTCTACCTTGTGAGGACAAAGTGCAAGCAATAAAGGAGTACAACGTGCCGTCCTCACTCAAGGAACTGAAGGCTTTTCTCGGTTTGGTTAACTTCTACCGTCGTTTCATCCCACACGCGGCAGAACGGTTACGACCACTAACCGACTTACTACGCGGCAACCCACGCAGATTGGAAATGAACGATTCTGCACGTACTGCATTCACTGAAATCAAAACGGCTCTTGCGCAAGCCACTCTTCTCGCCCATCCCGATCCATCAGCCACGCTTAGTATAGCGGTTGATGCATCCGATGTTGCTATAGGAGCAGTCATGCAACAAAACATCTCCGGTAGTTGGCAACCTCTCGAGTTTTTCTCACGACGCCTCACTACCACGGAGACGAGATATAGCGCTTTTGGTCGCGAGCTGCTAGCAGCCTACTGCGCCATCAAACATTTTCGGCACGCAGTAGAAGGACGTCGATTCATTTTATTCACCGACCATAAGCCCTTAACGTATGCTTTGCATACCAAGTCTGACCGCTACTCACCACGAGAGTGCAGACATTTGGACTATATCTCCCAGTTCACGACAGACCTTCGTCACATCCAAGGCAAGTCGAACTGTGTTGCCGATGCTCTATCACGAATCCAAATGAATGCAGTTACCCTGCCGGTGCTCGATCTTCCTGCTATGGCCGCTGCCCAAGCAAACGATCCCAGCTGTACAGAAGCACCACACTCTACGTCCCTTCAGTATCAGGAAGTACCTCTAGCCACGACTTCTGGCACCATTCTATGTGATACTTCTACCGGTCTTCCTCGACCCATCGTACCCTCTGCTTATCGCCGTCTCGTATTCGATGCCCTGCATGGATTATCTCACCCAGGTATCGCAGCTACATTACGCCTCATCGCTGCACGATACGTCTGGCCGTCCATGAATAAAGATGTTCGTATGTGGGCTAAGCAATGCTTACAATGTCAACGATCAAAAGTGCACAGGCACGTAGCCGCCCCCCTCGGTACATTCGCTACGCCTGATGCTCGCTTCGATCACGTTCACTTAGACATTGTAGGACCACTGCCACCATCGCACGGGTATGATCACATACTCACGTGCATCGACCGCTTCACCAGATGGCCCGAAGCTATACCCATCACGTCTATCACGGCGGAGACAGTTGCTCACCGCTTCGTAGAACGATGGATAGCTCTATATGGTTGTCCCTCGACTGTCACGACTGACCGAGGACAACAATTTGAGTCCGCACTATTCTCCTCACTTACTCGGCTGCTTGGTACGGAACGAATACGCACTACCGCCTACCATCCAGCTTCAAACGGTTTAGTTGAAAGGTTTCACCGGCAACTTAAAAGTGCTCTTCGAGCACACGAAAACGACGACTGGTACGAAACCTTACCGCTCGTTCTTTTAGGTATCAGAACGAGTTTAAAGGCAGATATCCAATGTTCCGCCGCTGAACTTGTTTACGGCACGACATTGCGTCTGCCCGGGGAATTCTTCACACCACGGAGCAGACCTAATTTCGCTAAATCAGACTACGTCCAACGACTGTCTGCATTTATGCGAACGCTGCCTCCGGTGTCAACTCGAATACAACATCGACAGGTCGCTCTCCCTCGAGAGTTATCTACCTGTTCACATGTTTTCATACGAGTAGATTCGGTACGCAAACCTTTGCAACAACCTTACGAAGGCCCTTTTCGCGTGATCGCTCGTCACGAAAAGACCTTCAAGGTTGATCGACACGGCCGCGTCGAGATCGTCAGCATTGATCGTCTCAAACCAGCACACGTCGATGACAGTGCCCTATCTGACAACCTGAGATTCAATGCTAGACCTAGCAAACCTACTAGCGGGATCCTCAAATCATCTTCAGGTCCCACGCTAGATACATCTGAGACCTCATTCTCACGTCCCAGTCAACAGCACGCGTCATCTGCACCGTCTACGGACGAGACGACAGTCTCACGTCCAGATCAGCAGACCACGCCGCCCTTGACTTCGGATGAGATTGCAGGCTCACGCGACGCGAACGAGACTGCCGTCTCACGTTCCGGTCGCCGAGTACGATTACCCGTACGCTTCCGCGAATAGTCGCACAGTCAACAACCGATACGGTGTAGGATTATTCCTATACTACACGTATGCTACACTCTTCTTTTTTGATTTTCTTTTTGTTTCCTGAGCCCACGCCTTCGACCATCTCCGTTTGGTTCCGTCGACTTCAGTCAACTTTGGCGAAAGCTGGATTGGCCACCCACGCTCTTGTCAACGTACTCAGTCGATATATTGGTTTCGAATGCTTGGCATACGCTTGGTCTCGAACTTGGTCGTTACGGTCGCTTCTGGTCTTTTGGCTCAACGTGGTTTCGTCCTTCGTCTGCAGCGTTTATGGTCCGGACCCGTACGAACGCCCTCTTCAGATTCTGGATACAAACCACTCTGGTGTAGCATGCCAACTCGAGCAATAAATACAACACATCGCTCCTGGTACTGTTCTCCGAAAACGACCTTCGTTGGCAACTCGACGATCAACGATTGCTTTCCTGTTCGCCAATTCTTCCGTCCTACAATCGCTCGTCAGCCGATCAGTCCCACGATTCAAACCGCTATTTATCGAAAGTGTAAACCCTTTCTAGCGGGGGGCTCCTGTAGTGACTCACGTTTATCACGAGAACACGACTGGTTTAATAAAAACAATTATTATTATAACCAACTGTACCAGTGTTTGTTTTAATGTGCTTTTGTTTAACTGTGCTAATTATAGCCATTTTGTGCTTCCATTACCTTCCATCATTGTTCCGCGGTTTTTGGTACTGTTCGCACGTACTCCTGTCTTCTGCTTTCGCTTGTACCTCTTCTTGGCACGATCTCGGTATTCGTTCAATACCACGAGATCGCCAACGAAATAAATCTGGTTACATTCAACCCTCGCCTTCTGATTTATCTGGCACGTGTTTCCTGGTAGCGGTGTTCACAGTTAATCTCAACTCGACGCCACGCTACAACTTAATGACTGCAAGATGCAACAGCTTATCTAGCCATTTACATACATCTCAGAATCAGAATACTACATTGTGGTATCTGGTCATCAACATGCACCATATCAACTTGAAATATTTCATTTCATCCCAAATTGTCACTTCAGAGTTGATGGTTTACTACTCTTGTGTGGTTGTGGTTTGTGTCTACGATGTCAGTCTGCACTGTCATAATAGATGATCTTGTTACGACAATATAAATTTAACTTTTATTCAAAATCTTACGTTTTAATAGTAAATTTCTTTCCAACCGAATGTGGTGAGAACTGAAATCATAAAGTTAAACCAGAAATTTCATTTTTTTTTTCAGTGAAATTCACATTTGACATCATTATGTAAAAATCGTTTGAAGTAAAATTCAGGTTCACTGGTTTTAGAGAACACCTCACATTTGCTTTGATTCAATTTTAGTCAACAATTTCCAATAATCTAAGTAGTAATACCATTCGTTGTACTTGATTTCTTGCATCTCAGTGTTGAATTGAATGCTATGAGACGAATATCATACCTCTTGCTTTGAACAGTTCAGTGACATTTTACGAACTGATGAGTTGATGTAAATGATACACTAGTTGAACGGTCATGAAATTAAGAATAATGGCTTTCCGATGGTTGGACGTTTGTGTATCCAGTTGATCAATCGTTAATAAAACAAAGTGTGAAGTCTGAATTCGCTTACTAGCCAACACTACGCCTACTATGATACTGAGCAATTGAAAACCTTCAGCGGTTTAAATACCCGATCATAGAAGATTTCAAGCATATTCAGTAAAAGGTATGAAGTGGGATATTGGTAAAGTTGTTTAGATCGATATTGAAAAACACTCATTTTCGAACCAACCAACGAACATCATACTGTAGAGACACTCAGTGATAAATTAAAATACAGTTTAATGAAAATGACTATCCCATCATCTGCGATATGACATAACAGCTCACTTTCAACAAAATACCAATGATGAACATCATACGTTGCATAATAATTCACATCGCATCTAACACACAATTGAAATGCATCGATTTGATGGACTTACACAAATATTTACCGAATTCATAATTCGCAAAATAAAAACCAGAAAGTTTTCCGCTGAAATTCTCGAAAACTTTTATGAGAAGAAAACGATAAGAAAATCAACAGTTTGACTTGATTCATTAATAGTGAAATAAATAAGACAGTCACTAATTGCAAACAAATTCTAATACAACACATTGATGTCGATTCACACTTTTGATATGACAACGACTATTATAGGCAAGTCACTTTATCATAAACTGATCCTACTTCACTACGAAATCGAATAAACATTGAAGATTTGTCTTACCTTCAATATGTTGTGGTGATAGGTTGATGTAGCACACTGAACCGTTGCGATTAGCTGCCTCCACTATTCAATTGAGAGAAGTAAGTAACATGAAACACATAATCATGACAAGATAAAATTATATCTAAATGATGCTGGTTGAGTTAGTTATGCAAACCATATGTCATGTTGTGTTCACATGTTTGTACACGAAGTTACTACAAGTATATTTGTGCAGTGATATTTGAAAAGAAGCCGGTACGTCAATAATGGACACTATTGTTCAATAAAGAAAGAAAATGGATAGAACAACGTTCTTCCCCTTATCTAATAAATAGATAAATACAAGTTAGTCATTAGCTCAGCGATCGTTTGCAGTGTGAAGTCATGTGTACTATCCCTGTTGACGTTGTTACCAAATAATACGAGCGTGTTTTTTCAACTGTTTGCAACCAGTTGTATGTCTCACCTTTTAACACAGACTGTTCACCTTCCATCCAGTGACTACTACACATATGACGTCAGGACCTATTTCAACTTCATATGTTCACATAATCATAGCTATGGAAGTGTCATTTCTCAGTCATCAATTCACTGAATACGTATGTAACATTGAAATTGTTCCAGTATGTTGAAATAAAAGACGCATAGTGATGTCGTGTCAGTTGAAACGGAAAACTTGCAAACTGATGTCATCTGAACATGTAGAAAGTGTTCAATAATCAATCTTTTAGATAGTATGGATGGATTTTCTTCTCTGTTTACTTTCTATTGTCAGTAACGAACAAACGAGCAAACGTCTTTCATGAGCATTCATGAACACAAAAATGTCGAGGAATACCAGTGTGAGAAAACATCTTGAGAAATATATCTCTTACTTTGATGATGCTTCTTTTGTTTTTCGAAACAGTTGATCAATTCAGTGAAGTTATAGTTGGTAACCAGAGCTGATAATGAAGATAAATTTAAAACATTCATCGAAATACTAAGAAAACCATTGTATTCAAAAGTGTAACTAACTGTCTCAAAGTATCACCATCTTATGTGTTGGGTTGAATTGATCACAGATAATTGATGTAGAATATACTAAAACGATAACTTACGACTTTTAAATTTGTTGACATGAATGGTTTTTATAAAATCTGAAAGTGTATGAACATAGAACTTGATCTTATATGGGTGTATCAATGGCTCATTTAGTACAAATAGAGTGAAGAATCTCACAGAATACCGTATCATTCACAGACCTTGTTCATCAGTTAATAGAATTCAATATTGGATATGTGACACCATACCCGATCACTAAGAAGAATGTAACACTGTGCTGCATTAGATAAAATTAAGAATCTTCCACAGTAGTCATTATCAGTTAATCAACATGATATCAGGAATCTATCGAAAACTTTGAGTATTAACTTGGAATCAGTCTTCGTTTACACAAATCACTTCACAGATTCACCATTTTTTCCATTCAATAACTTAACAATATTCACTTCATGGTTTCAACAATCGTCAGATGTGGTCTGAAGATATCTGTCATCAATTATAAATAACATTTTCATTTTCTGTACCTCTATCAACCAAACTTCACTTCCACAATCTAACACAGAAGCTACTGATCTATAAAATACTAAGTGTCGTAGACTCTTCCGTGACTAATCAACTAACCGAGATAGTAAATGGATAGTACGAATGAAAATATGCTTCACACTATGTTATTTGTTATGTTTGCGATTAACGAAGGTGGTGAGAACGAATTTCAAGTGACGTGTTTGTGTAAGCTGAATTTTTCAAGTTATTATTTACTGGAGCTTAATATACAAATACGATTGTACTAACTGAAGTACAGTGGATATTCTTCCATGAATAAAAGACTAGATACCATCTTATTATTATGTTTATACATCACGCAATCATGTCTCATTTACAAAGCTTTGGAACATTCTGCCTAAAGTGCGTTTGGTGTCAACTATATTTTCGCATCTGTTCTATCCGTCAAAATACACCGAGTATCTCATATTGAAAAGCTGTGAGTGGAATACATGCAGGAGGATGGATGAAACCAAACATGTACGCATGAATGCAAAAGATCATGGTGAGAATCGAATACATAACAGGAGTAAATATCCCAGTATACAGTAAAGACCGATGCGACGAACGAGAATTTCCCATCTCATAACTGCATAAATTGATAAGCTGAGTTACGATACAAAAGCCACCACACTATACAAAATTCCAACAATTTCTAATGAATCGAATGAAAAATAGTTTTCTACAAATAACGTACCATTGAAGATTATTGCTCCATGTTCGTTTTCATAAAACATGCGTCGGCATTCGATCACTAAATTTAATGATTTCATCGTTTCAATATTATTAATCGATAACTTACCTTTATCAGACTGCACACCATGATTCTTCAAATCTGCATTTGTTTCCTCTGTGAACACATACATTTCATAACAACAGTATTATATTGTAGTATAAGAATATGGATGGATCGTCGAATTTCATGGTTTAAAATCGGTGACTGTCTTCATTTTAACAATCGTTGAACGACAGTAAGCAATAAGTACCTGCTGTGTGGATGATTTCTGACTATCACTGATTTTCTACTCCTATACGGCTAGCAATACAGAACTATACACAGCTGGATTATCCTCAGCTTTGTTAAAAACTGTCTAAAAATCCCAACTAACATGGCTTGTCCGAGTAACCACTACATGAAACAACTTGGTTTGTCCTCTGTTTTATTCTCTTCAATGTATATGCATCTTAGCCTCATCATAATATATCACACTTGAACCTATTTTGTCTACACTGGTATTGTTTAAATCATTCTTCTTCGATTCTTGGTCGACGGTTCTTACCATGCAACAAATCACAAGAGTAAAACCGTGACGGTTACCACAGATGCCTTAGAAATATTGCTGGCATCTGCTGGGATCACCGGGTAAGTAATAGTGAGGTTAGACGCAGGGTATTAGGAAATGATGGTAAATCAGTTGATGAGGTTGTGAATCTTCATCGACTGAGATGGTTGGGTCACGTATTACGTATGCCTGAACACCGATTACCACGACGCGCAATGCTGATTAGTATTGGGGATGGTTGGAAGAAATTTAGGGGCAGTCAAACCAAAACGTGGCATCAGTCTACAAAGTCACTCACTTCTGGTGTGAGCCATTTTGGCAGATGTAGACTACTTGGTTGTGGTCCGCGTAACTCTCGTAACCAATGGTTGGAGATTGTGAATGACATGGCTGAGAATCGATCACAATGGCGTCGGTGTATAACACTCTCTGTCTTCCCTTAAACTAAGAGATTAAAATCGCTTCATATCTTTCGTTCTACGAATTAATTCTTTCTTCCTGTATTATATGCTTATTTGCAACCTTTGACCTAACCACTCCTATGAATCCGCTGTTCATCTTGCTGTGCTAATGAGGTATGGCAACCTGGACCGATGCACATATGTGCCTGGTCCTACGTTGTAGCTGACTGACTGACTGACTGCTTAAATCATTCATCAAATGCTTTAAATCTCATGCGTTTATGTTGCATTATGTTTGATTACAGAGTAGAGACTGGTTCGCAAATCAATCAAATCATCTTTCTCAACACTAGTCAGGGAACAGTGAATTGAAGAATACTTTTAAATCCAATGCTATCAACTCGTACTGATCCATTGCAATCCGTTGTACAGATCATCCTGTCAAATCAACGCAATCGATAGTCGTTCAAACTATTATGAAGGGAAGAAAGGCGGCAAAGTTTTAACTTTCAAGACTATTTTTCGATTTATTATAATTGTTGGCATTTTCATTGTACACGTATTGAATACTTAGTTGTTGCATCCCGACATTACACTTAATGTAAGCTGTCAGTGAATCTTCTGACTATTTCCATGCGTTCCATGGTTGATTTGGAGACAACGGAGCACTGATCTGATTTCCATATGTGCCTTCTGAATGTGCACATGGGTAGATGGAGATCGAGGACTAACAATCGTTAAATCGGTGACCGTGTTTCATTGGTCAGAGTCAAGTCGTGAACTATATCACTGGAGTAGCATATGAAATTGATCAGCATACCAATTCGTAACATACTAGCGAATTCAAGACACAACATGAACCGTGAGACAGTACGCACGAAGAACAAGCAACTTCATATGTTCACTGTATTCATGCACATCTGAAACCAACCGTTGTCCATTGTTCACAACTGTAATTGTACAGTTTTCTGGTTCCCTGGACAGATATTGTATCTATCAAATGTGCTCCACGTTTTCTAATTTTGACTCAGTTAGTTACGCCCTGGAATTGGGCCGTCAGTACACACTTAGCAACCAGAAATATCAGTGAAATGTATAGGGTCATTTATGATGATGATCAAACAACTCTTGGATTCAGTAAATTTGAGATATCCAAATAATTGACGTACCTATAAGCTTCTCAGTAGCATGTCTTGCATTTTGTACTTGAGTGTCGTGCAATTTCAAGTAATCTGTGGAAAATGTACAGAAAGGTTTGTCTTTGTTGAAAAATCTATTTCTTTTTATTACCGAAAAATCAATATGTGGAAAAATTTGCTTAATGAATCACAGTTGTGTGAGATTATCCAAGATTCGAAAGTTGTATATGCAAGTACACATGCGTGCAACGTGTTGGGTAACATAGACGCGTGAATATGGGTGATAACTACTCCCTACTGAAGAACGATAAGCAGTTTTCACATAGAACTGTAGATGGTCATAGAAAAGAAACTCTCGATGTCTGAAAGAACTAGGTCTTTAATATGATTTATGATCTTCAGTAAACAAGAAAAACAACATAACATGAAGAAATGGTAACTTACCTTCATTTTGTCTTATTATTTCTTTAATTTTATCCATATCAATTTGTGAAGACTTCACATCTAAATATCGGAAAGATTCAAAATGTCAATTACTAATTCATACAACAAGTAAATCACGATTATGAAAATGTATCCACAGGAGGAGGATGGTAAACTTGATGTGTGTATCATTGTCATATAATTGAATGGATCCATTGTATATGCGTATAGAAGCGTAACTAACTCCTTATACTGATATGAAACAATGTGACTTAAATGAAGTATGATCGCTTTGTCAATTGAGGTTATAATTACAGAATACCGTCAGAAGAATTAAACATTATTAGCTGACTGGTCATTCGATTTGAAACGACTCTCCCGTAATTATAATAAGGAGCCTTGACTAATATCAGTGAGTTATCATTCATTATCCTTGTTTGACGATTACATAATTCTTCTTAAAATTACTGAATTTTAAAGTGAGAACAATCAAAATATGAGTCAGTGATCTAAATGTATCCTACTTGTCATCAGACATGAATCGTCAATTTTGCTAGCCATCAATGGTTCACAATGTTGAGAAGAACGTAACTAGCATTAAATGACTGTGCAGTGTTATCTGCTGTCTTCTATTTGACCACGTCATTTGGAGATTACGAGGAATGTCATCTTGAAACTAAATGCATTACAAATGTGATCACCTGTGATTTGTAAACAAAATGTAACTGATAACAAACAACTACAGAGTAGCAGTATAACAATCACATCAGAGCATGAGATTCATGTAAAATGAGTAAATAGAGATGATATTATTGGTAGTACAAACTGTTGCTTCATAGTCAGGTTTGTCATCGTTTATTTCGACTCTTGTTTGTCGAAAATAGCTTTCTTACACTGAAATGGTATCAGTGGATAAATCTGAAATAAACTGAATGACAAAGATTCAAACGTTCATCTTCGTCATTCTGTTTCCTATTTGATAATGCTGAAACAGAACCACAATTCAAATAGCTTATCACTCAAGGTAGATTACAACAAATCTATGTCAACATAACAATCAGAACACTATGTTAACTGTAACTAGTCAAGTATGATTAAAGTCAATAATGGTGAATTATTATATCTTATGAATATTCGAACACACTCACCCATTTGTTTGGTTACACACAGCAACAGAATAATGATGATACAGTTGTATGCCATAGAATGAAGTACAATTCTGTTGTATATCCTAATGAAACGAAGCTTTCACTGTCGTTCTTTATATAGTGAATACAGAACAGGAAGGTTTGCACCAATCACATTTTGACAAATACAGTAAAATATTTGAATAACGATGTATGGCGTTGGTGATTTCGATAATCCATCTTCATAGTCGGTCGTTCCACATATAGAAAACACCCACACTCATATAGATCGGAAGTATTTCTTTGATCACATTAAATGATTGAAGTTTATCTTCTGTTATTTGGCTTCATTTAATGAATGATCGTTAACATAAAAACAAAACAAAACCAGACTAGTTCTATCTAGAATGCGCTAATCCTGTCTGGTCACACTGATATGCTCACAGTAGTCTACAAAAGTCTATAAAAATATGATTAGACTGAATAAATATTTCTTCTCAATTAGCTGTTCATTAAGGCTCTATGGAGATAGTTAGGTTTCACAAGTGAGTAGAAAGTCGATACCATCTAATTGAAATCATAAGTGAAGCGTGTTTTCAGAATCACCTAATTACCATAACTAATTACATATGAGATACAATAGGAATGGAAATTACATATCAATAATGTTGATGATGTTTTCGTTACCGGTGATAATATTGATTCGTTTTCAGTAGGATTTATACAATGAATCATAGACAACAGGGATCTAGGTATCAATGCCAATGTTGGACCTGATAATTAGAACGTTAATAACCGAATTCAGGTATTTGTTTACTCTGAGGAAGTGGCTGGCACTAAGTCACGAAACGTCAAATATACCTTCTTCTAATCAATGAGATATAACGAAATATATTGACTATTAGACAAAAGGATTATCAAACAGGTTACATACGATTAGACTGAGAAACTACTATGCTCACAAAATAGAATTGTGTATGATTTTAGAAGAGAAGAAAACACTTTGAAAGATGTGACAGTATTTCTGTAGAATGCCAGAGTAAATCCAATGGCTTTATATACTTTGCCACTTGATGGCTATTAGATCACATAATATGGTTTTCTATGGTTTCTAGATTGGATTAGGGAAACATGGAGTGAATTATCTTATAAGGACGTAACATACATGACATTGCTAACCACCCAATGACAAATAAATTCTTGATAGGAGTTGGTCATATGTTGACTACGAATATCCGAAATACTCTTGGTCAGTCGACTTAATTTAAACTAAAACTAAGTTTTACAACCAACTGTATTGTTGATAACCAAAAGCCGCTTAAACTGTAAAGTTAACGCCTACCACTTCAGAGTAATTAAATGTTTCAGTACACCATATTGCAAACTGATTATGCAGGTCATCTAATTTCGTGGCTTTCATTTCATGTTTACAGAGAATAATTAGTTGTCTAGGCGACGAATTTTACTCTACACATACAAATGAAGTTAGAAACACAGTTTGTTAAGTCTTCACGTATATTTTCAATCTCAAACTATCCAAACTACAGTTGATACTTTTAAAAAGGAACTTTGATTTAGGTTAAAAGTGATGTGTTCATGACTCAAAATGAAGTTAGAACTAATTTCTGGTCATTCCTCGTTCACCACAGTTCACTTATATCATCTTGTAAGTGAATATCTAACCTACACTGGAACAATTCTGGTATTTAAATAAAGCAAGAACAAATATTGATGCAGAATAGTATGAATTCGAGGTGTCTCGTCAACTGCTTACAACCAAATGTGAAATAGAATTTCACATGGAAATAAGAAATAGTATGGAACAATTGACATTGTGGCAAGCCCATTTGACCACTGTCACATTTATCTACCCATTGTAACTCAGACACTTAATTCACTATGTTAATTTCGGTGTGTATGATCGATTGGATGTCTGTACATTAACCCTTAAGCTATCCTCCCCTATTGGTTGCAATGTGCAGATAATCGATAATTTATCCACACCCGATTAACTCTCAAAAAGATATATGGATTTTTAACACACACACACACCACTCACTTTGTTTCATCGTGTGCTTGCTCGCTGCTCTACGCTTGTGGATTTATATTAAGCCTTAACAATAAATTCTCTCTACAACTGGTGTTCAGGCTTCTCAATCATCTCGAGTAAATCCGTAATTCTACTAAGAGATTAAGTCTACGTTAAATACTCAGTTAACGGGATATTATTTATTGGAGTCAGATATTGAGAACATTAGCCTCAACAACATAAATCAATGTAAATGATTGGAATGATAAAGGTTTACAATAATCACTATTGATGTGAACATGGAAACAAGAAACCCTGACAAACTATGAAAGTTAGTTTTCGGCACGTTATTTCATTTTATTCAAAACGTGTAAACCGCTGACATTGATTTTTGTCCCTATTCTATTCTACAGAACAATGAGCTTTCATTCGATGTGTCATTCATTGTCATACCCCTTTTCTGTTCCGAATCTATTGTCATTTAAACATAATATTTTGCATCTTATTTTCTACTTTAATTCCCAATTTTGGACATGATTGTATTATTTTCCCAAATGATTGTACATTGTGGTCGAGTTAGTCACCTATTTATTCATGTACCTTTTTGCATTAATCTGAATTCAGAGAATCGGAATAGAATGAATCGTGTTCCAGTTGTCTTGTCTTTCTCTCATTACCGTGCTTGTCAGCCAATCGGTTGATAGAATAGATTTCTTCTCTCTCTACCCCGCCTCGAACACAGGCGTACTAGCCTCAAGGTTAAACCGGTCATCCTATTGCGTCAAGGTCGTAATCTAGAGTAGACAGATCAAGGTCATAGCAACTACATATATTATGTGTATATGCAAGAACAGGTCATAGGGTAATTGGTGTTAGAATTAAGAAAACAATTAGGGGGTGGGTGGTGTGATAATTTTAGAGGTAGTGAAGGCCTCGTGGAATTAAACAGTGATAAAGTAGGTTACGTAATAATTGAATGGAATTTGAAACGTGAACATAATTTAAGAGGGTGAGTGGTGGGAAATGTGTGAATGAAAGGGTGGTTTACGAGTTCGGTTATGGGGGAGGAGGGGAATATAACACGAAAATAAAATGAATTACCAGGGTAATAATAAGTTAACTACTGTCTCTTTCTGAATACACAAATTCGGTTTAAGTTTTCTTATGGCGATCGCTTCGCCAAAATGGAGAGTAATCGTTATTTTTTTGTCTACTGATAATTTTGAAAGCGTGCAGAATATTGATGGTATGCCCGGTGTCAAGTAAATGTCGAGCTATTGCACTATTGAGAGCCTTAGTCCTTTTCAGAGTCACGTTTTTCGGAACATGCTCATAAATGCGAACATGTACCCTTCTCTCAGTTCTTCCAATCTATGTGCTGTGGCACGTACATGTGAATTAGTAAATGCAGTTGGAGCTACTGAGAAAAGAGGACTTGTCGATTTTAGTTTGTTTGAGAGAGCAGTTCGTTTCCCATAACGTTGTCAGTTTAACTGCAGGATAGGCCACCTTTCATGCGGAATTTATTCTGTGATTGATTATTCCAGTGACTTCATCTGCTTTGAAGCCCAAGTATAAGAAGCAATTTTTCTTTTCAACTGTATGAAATTGCATGAAATTTCGCTATTGTCAACTGTTCCTTGAGACATTTCAAATTGGTTGATTACTAATTCATCTTTTACAATCGTCCTTCTAACTAGCATTATACTACATATATTTCTTAGCTATCTGTTTAATAATCAGACAACTCTTTTTATTACATTCAAGAGTCCTCTTAGGAAACAATCTTGTTATATCAGAAGAATTAGTGGCACACTGGTTTTATTATTGAGATATTTATGCTGGTGTACCAATTCCATCCGATCGCCAATATAAAGGACAGTCAATTATCGTTCAATGTGCGCTTCTTTTTAACTATTCTTCTCCACATTGCTGAATACTACCTTAGGATTGAATACGATTACTTCTTCACTATGGTGCTTTACGTAGATTGAAACTTTCGTATGACTCTTTTGAATCATGATTTCACTAACGTAATCTCAACCTAATACTTAGCCGATTGGTACTTCATAATAAGGTTATGGACACTGCATCACTTTCACTTTGTTTCTCATTGGTTTCAATGCTCTTTTAGGCAGCACAGAATTTCGTTGTAGCCCAGTCATTCAACGCTCAAGCTTTCCGTCACAAGTATTCGTTAAAGAACTCTGAATGTTTATATAGATCTACAGTTTCAATCTATATTCACATGTTATGCAGTCACCAGTAATTCTTACTAGATTCAGGTGTTTTTCCACTTTTTTTCAAACGCACGTGGTTGGGTTATCAGGATAAATACAAAACTACAAGAACGTAGAATTAACATAAACCACGCCATTTTTTTCAATCCTTTCTTAGCAGTACAGATTCCGTAATAACAAACTTCGTTTGACCTAATTATACAGCAATAATGTGCGGTAGTATCTATGTTCATTAATTTATAGTAATCTTTGTTCAACGGAGCTAAGTACCCACATATATTCCTACTTAAAACCTTCAATCACTATTCAGAATATAACAAGTCACCAAGCTCAAAACTTATCCGACCTGTTGCTTTATCACCCAGATCTATCACTCAATTACAGAACCTGAAGTTACAATGAAATTGAGAAACAAGTAATCACTTTCTCATCAGAGTATTGACTAAAATCTAAGTTTCTTATGATTATTGTATCTATACTGCCACAATTGATTGTCTAAACTTTAATACACCCGTCCAGCATGTTGCAGTAATTGACAATCTGGGAAAAGACGAGAAGGTCAGTGAATAATTCTGTTCTCGATTTTTAAATCAATAAAGAATAAGTTTCACTTTACTACGATAACCAACTCCATCACCAACCCGTTAGGAACAAAAGTTTATATCTACTGAAAAGTTAAAGTAAATATTACATGAAAAGAACTGTTGCAAACGTACTCATGGTAACTACTCATCTAAACGTCATTTTACTTTAAAGTCTGATTATTAACTCGTTAGAAACAAAAGTTTAAGGTTAACTGGAAAGTTAAAATGAATAATACGTGAAATGAATTATTAGAGAAGTAGTCATGGTGATTACTCATACAAAAGACCTTTTTCCTTAAAGTATAAAAAGACCTCAGATAAATCCGTTGTCTATGTTAAAAAGATAATCCCCATATTTATTAGTGAAGGCTCGCAAATTTCACTCTGACCATTTTAAACAAATCAGAGAGATGTGGGTCTGGATAATTTGTTTCCAGTGTAGCGTTTTGCTTTGTGAAACATCCCAACTATGGTTCTTGGAGGCGTGTGCAATTGGCGCGACGACTCGTTTTTCATCTAGATTCAAAACTTCCCTCACTTTATATACTCATATTCTAAAACAACTGTGAGAAATGATCAAATCTTGCTTGATATCTTCAAACACAATAAAACCTTAATGAGGAATTGATGAAGAGTGGATATTAATTAGTCTGCGACCATCAATTTGATAATATTCCATGGAGAAGTTGCTGAGTAGGTCACAAAGATGAGCACACGTTTGGTAAATCCTTGTTCTGTGGAACGTTCCACCCTTGTAATTCGTAATTCTAAAAGCTATAAATGTGGTATGATTAGACACATACAAGCAGGTTGTAATAATACTATTCATTTGGCTGCAAGTAGTGATAAGTCTTGTCGTTCTGGTCCTATCAAGTTGACTGTTTCTAATGATCATTTATCTTTATCCACGACTTTGATAAACAGTGTACAATCATATAGCAGTCCAGAGTTAAATTAAACTCAGAATCATTGTGAGAAAAAAGCTTCTAGTCAGTCGACCTCTCATAAACCTTAGGAAAATATGTTAAATGAATCAAATCATGATCGGAAATGTGATGCAGTTTACATAGATGCTGATTTTTCTAATGATCCAATACTCCTCAATGACATTCTCAATAGATTTGAGGAAAATACATCAAAAGAATCAAATCCTAATATCATAGCAAATGTTATTTGTCTTCACAAGGAATCTATCTCTAGTTATAATCTTTAATGAAAGTGACAAATATGTTCCGAATAAGTCGAATTCTAGCCACATTTCTTATGTTATAGCACCAGTTGTTGGATAGTCTCAAAATCAATTTCCATCGAGTAGAATCCCTTGTCAGTGGTATGATGAATCAGAGAGAATAGAAAGTTTGTCCAAAGCAATTAGAGAACAAGTTCCCCAGATATGACGTTTTCACAGGCAGAGAATCCAAATCGGGTTGAAGATTATCCTAATGCGTATGATGCAGATGCACATTTCCCATATGATATTTTTGCAATCCAGTCTAGCTTAGACATACTTATCTGTGTATTCCAATATGGAAAACAACGGGAACATGTACCGTGTATTTTATGCAAGTCAAAGTCACATGACGAGATGCCTCAAATAAGGTGTCAGTGCGTATCCCCAAATACTCACATATAATATTCGAAGCGCAGGCTATGAGAAGATGATACGAATTGGGCACATCAATTTGGTCATAACATTGAGATGTAAAGACCCTACTTTATTTTGTGAGGGAGGATAGTGTTGGAGAGTCTATGATTCAAATTCTAGACATCAGTGGTTTCACTAAACAACCGACGTGGTGATTGTATACAATTCCAGGACGCCGGTGAGTCCCTTCCGATTGTAGTGTTTGTTTGAACTAATGATCCATTTGTAGCTGATGACTGCTTGATTTCGAATTCCAAATACAATTCGTTCCCACACATCTAGTACTTTTTTGTAAGATCGCGGTATTTTGGGGATTCTCAGGTTGTACAATAATTCACAAACTTCTATCTGAAGTTTGTGCTGATGATGTCGTTCAGAAGAACGATGAAAGCTCCATGACCAAACCATCCAGCTCAGAGAACAAAACTCCACCAAAATCATCCACCTGAGCTACAAATCTTCTCCACCATCTCAATAATTCAAATACTTCTAATTATCACAGTCCAAGTACTGGATGGGATGTCGTGCTTTCGAGTCCATGTGTGCCATAGAGAATACGCACTGCTAAGGAGTCCACCAACAGGACAAAACGGTCATTAACAGCTTTCAGGTTTTCAATGATGGTCTAAAATTGATCCACTCATGACATCAATCTAAATTCAACAATCTCCGCTACCGTAATCTGGTAATGCGTAGCAAGTTATCAAATGTTCAATCTGTACACAAGAATTTAAAATGTCTGTTGCAAGCATTGAAGTGACATGATTGTATCAATGAATAACTTGAATGTGTTCAGTGTATGGATGTGGTCGAGAATATTCTCTAACAAAACACATATCAGTATGCCTTGATACAAGAAAGTTATGGGTAAACAAACAGACTACTGAATACCGAAAAGTAGTAATGTAGAGTGATATACAAAACGCTAGTCAAACTACTCGAATGAACAGAATGCAACGAATATAACAGAACACATATCAATTGCAAATATGTTCAATTCAATCTAATGATTAGTCTATTTCAGATCATGTCAACGAAAATGATGGTTTAAATCGTTCGGAAGTATACTTAGATGCACAAGAAATACAATCAACATTGAGTGAAATGAAAATATTCCACTCAACCAATTGATCTCATTTTATTCACATTTACTTGATTAAAGGCTTCATCAAGTTCAGGTGTTCACCTCATTCAATTCGTCAGTGCTACAATTGAAGAATGTAGTATGTTTTAACTTGTCTAATGACATAAGGTAAATGTTTAGTATTCACTTGTGTCGCCCAAAATTACCAGTTGACTTCATTCCAGTGCATATGCACACAATTTTACATGATGAAGCACAGTTTATTCTCAGTGACATGACACACAGTATTCTGATATCAGTCAGTTTGTAAAGTTATGCTGTTTTGAGGCATCGTTAGTGTTTGAGATTTCAGCTATTTTGATGAGTAAACTATTCAAGTTGAGTGAAGTACACAGTTGGATAATTAGTTGTTTCAGAGTTACACTCAACTTGCACTGCATTTGACCTATGAAAACAGGTTTGCTTTTCCTAATCACATATACGTACGATTCTACACATTTGTACGTTTCTACAAGCCTACTCCTACTACATTCAATGTCGACATTTCATTATTTTATTGCAATTCACTAGAATACTCGGACTGATCATTCATTCTCTTGAATCAACAAAAATATTTCAATGTACAAAGTTGTATTTAACGCTTCAGATTAGTAAATCAGTTTGACGCGGCCAATTGAACAATTGTCAGCGTCAAACTAACTAACATTCAACAACTGATTGAAGTATTTCCACTTCAAAATAATCATCTCGAATCATTCAGTTTCAGTGAGCTTGCCTAACAATCTTCGTTGGAACGCGATTTCGATGAGAGTTTTGTCAGTTGAACATACTATACTTTATAAAACTGTCAGCGAATTCCAGTCCACTTACAAATTTGACGACACCACAACATGAAGGCGTACTGTACGGTACCCCAGTGATTCGTATGTTCTATTATAACACCACTGAAATAGTTGTCATGAAAGTTGACAGACGCATATGTAATACTTACTTACTTACTTACTTACGCCTGTTACTCCTCGTGAAGGAGCATAGGCCGCTCACCAGCATTCTCCATCCAACCCTGTCCTGGGCAATCCTTTCCAGCTCCGTCCAGTTGTAATTCATCGTTTTCATATCTGCTTCTATTATCCGACGCAATGTGTTCTTTGGCCTTCCTCTTTTTCGCTTCCCTTCAGGATTCCAAGTTAGGGCTTGCCTCCTGATGCAGTTTGACGATTTGCGTAATGTATGTCCTATCCATTTCCATCGTCTTTTCCTAATTTCTTCTTCAGCTGGAAGTTGGTTTGTTCTCTCCCACAGAAGGCTATTGCTGATGGTATCCGGCCAATGGATGTTGAGTATCTTGCGTAGACAGCTATTTATAAATACTTGTACTTTCTTGATTGTGGTTGTTGTAGTTCTCCAAGTTTCAGCTCCATACAGTAGAACAGCCTTGACATTCGTATTGAAGATTCTCACTTTGATATTGGTTGAAAGTTGTTTTGAGTTCCATACGTTCTTCAGTTGAAGGAATGCTGCCCTTGCTTTGCCAATCGTCGCCTTTACGTCTGCGTCTGAACCTCCTAGTTCATCGATGATGCTTCCCAGGTATGTGAAGGATGCTACATCTTGCAGAGTTTCGCCATAAAGTGTGATTGGATTGCTGTTCTCCGCTTTGAATTTGAGGATCTTAGTTTTCCCTTTGTGTATGCTGAGGCCTACTGATGCAGAGACTGATGCTACACTGGCTGTCTTCATCTGCATCTGTTCGTGTGTACGTGATAGGAGGGCTAGGTCATCTGCGAAGTCCAAATCGTCTAATTGATTCTGAGCTGTCCATTGTATTCCGTGTTTTCCTTCAGATGTTGAGGTCTTCATAATCCAGTCGACCACCAGAAGAAAAAGGAAGGGAGAGAGTAAACAGCCTTGTCTGACTCCGGTCCTTACTTGGAATGCATCTGTCAGCTGTCCTCCATGCACTACTTTGCACTGTAGTCCGTCGTATGAGTTCCGGATAATATTGACAATCTTCTCAGGAACTCCGTAGTGTCGAAGAAGTTTCCATAATGTCTTCCTATCTACACTGTCGAATGCCTTTTCATAATCAATGAAGTTGATGTATAGTGATGAGTTCCACTCAACTGATTGTTCGACGATGATCCGTAGTGTTGCAATTTGGTCTGTGCACGACCGATCCTTTCGGAATCCAGCTTGTTGATCTCGAAGTTGGGCATCTACTGCATCCTTCATCCGGTTCAGCAACACTCTGTTGAAGACTTTCCCTGGTATTGACAGTAGTGTAATGCCTCTGTAGTTTTCACATTTGCTCAGATCTCCTTTCTTTGGAATCTTGATGAGGTGTCCTTCTTTCCAGTCCATCGGCACTTGTTCCTCCTCCCAAATCTTTTTGAATAGAAGGTAAAGCATGCTTGTGGTTGCTTCGATGTCTGATTTCAGTGCTTCAGCTGGTATGTTGTCGGGTCCTGCTGCTTTCCCGTTCTTGATTTGTCTGACGGCCATTCTAATTTCTTCCAGAGTTGGTGGATTGACATCTATAGGAAGATCTATGTGTGCTGCTTCGATGTCCGGTGGATTCATTGGAGCCGGCCTATTCAGGAGTTCCTCGAAGTATTCTACCCATCTGTTTCGCTGTTGTTGAATTTCAGTGATTGGCTTGCCTTCTTTGTCTTTGACCGGCCTCTCTGGTTTACTGTATTTCCCTGATAGTTTCTTCGTTGTATCGTAAAGCTGTTTCATATTTCCTTCTCTAGCAGCTTTTTCTGCCGTCGTTGCTAGTTCTTCTACGTATTTCTTCTTGTCGGCTCCAATGCTTTTCTTCATTTGCTTGTTTGCTACTATGTACACGATTTGTGCTTGGCCGTTCTCTGCTCGTGTTCGGCTGTTGTTAATTGCTGCCTTCTTGTTCTTCCTTTCTTTGATCTTGTCCAGTGTTTCTATAGAGATCCATTCCTTATGATGGTGTTTCTTTAGACCGAGAACCTCTTGACACGTTGAAGTTAATGCTTCCTTGATGCTTTTCCAGTTGTCCTCCATAGTAGTTTCTTCTTCTTTCAGTAGATCTTGTAAGGCTTGGAACCTGTTGTTGAGAGCTATCTTGAATTCATTGAGTTTGACAGTATCTCGAAGGAAGGCTGTATTGAACCTTTGTAGTGCTGTTTGTCCACTTGTCCAGTTCTTTTTTAGCTTCAATTTTAAATTGGCTACAACTAGGTGGTGATCTGAAGCTACGTCAGCACCTCTCCTGGTTCTCACATCTTCCATTGTCCTTCGGAATTTTTTGTTGATGCAAATATGATCTATCTGGTTCTCTGTAGTGTGGTCCGGTGAGATCCATGTAGCCTTGTGTATACGCTTGTGTGGAAATATTGTGCCTCCTATGACTAATTTGTTGAATGCACACAAATTTGCAAATCTTTCTCCATTTTCGTTTCTTTCTCCCAGTCCATGTCGTCCCATGATATCTTCATATCCAGTGTTGTCTATTCCGACTTTGGCATTTAGATCTCCCATCAGAATGGTGAGGTCCTTTCTTGAGCATTTCTCTATGATTGACTGCAGCCGCTCGTAGAATTGATCTTTAATGTCGTCGTTGCTATCATTGGTGGGTGCATAACAATGGATAATATTCATTAAGATCCCCTCCTTCTTTGTTTTGAATGATGCTTTGATGATTCTGGATCCGTGAGATTCCCATCCTACAAGTGCATTTCGTGCTTATTTGGATAGCATTAGAGCGACTCCCTGAGTGTGTAGAGCATTTCCCTCTTTGTGACCGGAGTATAGCAGCATCTCTCTCGTAGCTAGCCTTTTCTGTCCAGCTTGAGTCCAGTGGGTTTCGCTGATTCCCAGTACTACCAAGTTGTATCTCCTCATTTCCATTGCTATTTGGCTGGTCTTCCCGGTTTCCCACATTGTTCGAACGTTCCATGTACCTATAAAAATTTTTGCTCTGGTTGTTAGAAGGGGCATCGGCCTCGTGGCTTCCGAAGGAACTCGGCTTTCACCATGAAGCGTCATAATTCTTCTAAATGAAGACCTTCTAACTCTCAGGGCAGAGTTAAAATGGTTTGAATTATTTTTTCTGGCAAGCGTTTTTTTTAGCGAGTTAGTTTTCTACGGGATGGGGACGCTAACCCCATGCCCAACCCTCCTCCTTTACCCGGGCTTGGGACCGGCAGTAACTCTAGAAGAGCTACAGGCGGAGTTGCATATGTAATGGATAATTGATATTCACTATGTCAAATATAATGTGTTTGTTATTTAGTATTCATTTCATGTTATTTGTGAGTAGTCTAATCAGTGACTGAAAATGATCATTCGAGTGGTTACTTCAATTCAGATTCACTCACACATTGTACATCTCATACTCTTCAAATGATGATTGCACTCACCCTTGTATATCTATTGTGTTTGATTAACGTGAAAGTGACTGAGATATGGACAACAATAGTGAACACGTGGCACAAATCACCAATCACAATCATGTAGTACACTTGAGATGCCTGAAATCGAAACGGTGAACATCATGGAAGCGTTCCGCTCAACCGTTTCTCGACATTGTAAGAATGATCGATCGACTAGACATATGTGACCATCCATCAAATGTCCGGATCCACCATTCAGCCATATGCTTCCTTTCACGTCGATAACGCATTGCCACAAATTTGATCAGTTCCAATATGTAAACAGTAAGGTAGATCTGTACAACATGTAATCACTGATTACAGATTTGAAATCCGACTACAATGTGCATGAATCGGAATATTATTCTGAAGCAATAATTCATTCCAAGAAATTCCTCATTCTATCTTCATCCTACTAGTATAGGTTTCAGAGCAAACACAATCTTTTCCCAATTTCCTTCATCCATCTTAACTGTGGAAAATATGTGGAGTGTAACATCAACTGTGCAAACGTCATCAATTCACCATCACTGTACTCAATCTATTTTTGATAAAATTTCGACAGATCTCCGCTCATCATTGCTCGGTATTTATTCAAATGCACATACTGAATGTACACTGTACTGTACACTGTACAGTTATGCCTAATCCATAGTATAAATCTTTCTGACTTTTGTTTACTAAGTCTATAGTTCATGTAACGTAGTGCACGTTTCAATTCTCAGTTTCCTAACTACAAATCTGAGCATACTGTTGAGCAGATTTAGTTCACATTGCTAATCAGAACAACACGTACTTGATCGATATTTGTACATTTGTGGATTTGGAAGATGTTTCAACACGAATTGTTTAGTTAGTATAACATTTTTCTTACCCGCTTCTCTTCCACTCTTTTGCGTATTGTTTTATACTACTTATAATAATATTCAGTAAGTGGTTGTATTCGTAACAATTTTCACGCTTATGTTGTCAGGCAAGTTGGTCGTGTCATACTCGGAAATATTTACATATACTTATATCGTTTATTCTATTTATCATTGTAATTACATTATCTCAATCATTGTAGCAGTTATCCACAGTTTTGTGCATTTGCTTAAACGCAACAGTTTCCACATTGTACTGCTCTTGGTTCGGGTGTTGCATGTTGATATTTTAGTTTATGTGATCAATGTACTAATTCCCCTGAGACAAACAGGTGAACGGAATAATTCCGATGGTGATGATCGGTTTCGTAAGACGGACTTATAAGTTCAGTAGTTTGAATGTTCCGTTTTACGTAATCAGTCAAATGGTGTCATTTACCGAGATAATTGAATCGGTCAACCTACTCGTCCAACAATCAACTACAATTTCGTCAGTTTCTCTTCACATTATTCACACATAGTTCAGTGTTATCCATGAAAGGAAACACGATCCAATCACCTTGTCTATTACAATGCATACGATTGTTCTTTCGACTATGCATTTGATGTTCAACTATTTGTTTGAAAGAACGACACTTGGTCAACAACAAATAAATAGTTTATTTACATTTAGTCGCAGAATGTCTGACATAGTGAAGTACAATGCAATGCAGTACAGTGAAGTAAGGTACAGTACAGTACAGTAGTAAGTAGAGGAACGAAACGCATTTACAACTTTCATTGAATGCACAAGAAAGTGTACAGTGGTTTAGGAATGTAAGATAAACATGAAGACGATGGTTTGAAAGAGCTACCGATGTACATAGATGATTGACTCACATTAGAGCCAACCAATTACGCAAATATAAAACTGCAATAAATTATTCACTGATATCTAACATTCAACAGATAGATATTCAGCAAACAGTTTACTTAATAAGAACTTTCATTATGATGAGTGATTGCGATTACCATGAATTGTACGTAGTTCACAGTGTAAACTTGTCCGTTTACTTACCACAAACATTCTTATTCAATCATGCGTAATCGTCTACAGTTTAGTGATTCGAGGAACATCAGATATGTGAAGCATCTTTGCAAACATAATAGTGGAAGGAGTTGCTTCGATGAGAGAAGTTTAAACATTGTGGTTAGTGATTCAATGAAAAATGTTGTTAGTTCCGAGAATGTTAACTGGGACTTCAACCACACACACACATTCTTACACAAAACCTATCTCACTAGTGAACTTCACTTAACACTTTTCTGTAACGTCTGTCAACTGTTGCTTACTGATTAACTGACATTTCTATGGACAATGGACATACAGTGCATTTATCGGTAACAATTGGCAAAGATCTACTGATCAACTTTGTATGGAAACACTTACTTCATTCTTGATGCCAACTACATATTCTCAAACGATTTCTATCATTTCAGTTCACCGATATAAAATACAACACAACTACCCTCAATAATACAAACCATGTTACACTGACCCTAATTATGAATATTCGAAACAATCTCCATTATGATTATCATTATAATTAATATTACCATCATAAACACGATTTCAACTTAAAACAACACACTCTTCCACCAGTCATATGCTCAGTTGAATCGATGTTTATCGTAGCGTTTTCAATCAGTCCAGAATACAGATTGCACCATTTCGGTTCGAGCTGTAAATAAGGAGAAGTTTGAAATGTAACGTCTATCTGCAATTCATACATCAAATGGTTGATGGATGTAGCATTCCATCTAATATTAATGGTAATAATAATAATAGCTCAAATGGGACACTTGACATTTCATTGAAACACTTCGTACAGTCGAAAATTGCAAACGTTTCTTATTCTCTACAACTAAGAATAACAATAATATTTCTGTTAAGATATCAGAATATGTTGATGTTGAGATGAATCGGTGATCATCAATTCAACTGGAAGTATGTATATATACAGTGATATATCAGTTAGACAATTACATATTTAGTCAAAATGTATGGTAAACTTACAATTACATAGGTGTATAGATTACACTGAGGATAAGATTGGCATTCAGTAAAGCAATTTGATTTCGTTCTGACTGTCTTCAACCAGTGGTTTTGTGAGAATGTCTTCTCTGGCAGTCCCAATTTGACTATCCATTGTGAATAGTTGCAATGCATATTTGTGCTGCATTTCGGGCACTGCTCACATGAGGATAACAATGTAAAGTTATGTGCCACATTTGTTTGTGTGTGCAAACAATATGAAAGATGAATTGAAATGTACACAGTGATCAAGAATGAATATTGAATCATTTGATGTAACTTGAAATGTATAAGAAATGGTGTATTGTTCGACAATAACAACTGCTGCTGCTGTTGCTGCTGTTTATATAGTGGAGATGAATCAATTGATTGGTGGAATTTCCCATATTCACAAATTGACCAATTGGGCGGCTGTTCATTGATAAAATGAATAATTTCTAACCAGTTGGATGAATGCAAACTGTATTGGTCATTTATTTCATTATGTATAGTCATTATGGCTTGCACAGTGATTTTCGTCGAGTTTACATGCCCATGTTTTGGTCAATTCTATGTTGATGTTAAAGCACTTGAGGATACTGTGTCATTTACTTCGTCAATTAAGTCTAGTTCCGATTCCATGTTGATGTGCCCATAACTGATGTTTGTGCGTGATTTAATGTCACATTCTCCACAATAATCATTTACCAACTAAACGCTCATGAACATACAACCAGGTAGGATTCACACTTGTTGAATACAATGTAATCAGAGATGAGCGTACTTAATGATTGGGTTTTCCAATCGAGAACTCGGAATGCTTTCTCTGGGTAAAGTGGTCAGTTGTAGTGTATAGAAGTTTCATTCTGTGATTTTTGAAGGCAAGAAACATTTTAACGGATAAATACAAATGAAATCTACAATAGTCATCGTTTTCTAGTCACAACAATATCAATGAAGTATTGTGTTATGAAACATCAATCCGGGTTCGTTACATCCTAACGAAGAATAAATGGACGTTAACTACTGGAATTTATAGATCCACTGTTGTTATATATATATTCTTATGGTATAACTAATAATATACGATTTAGTATCCCTGAGTTATTCACAATCTATTAGTTACACTCTCTCACATTCACAGCCACATTTGGCACGATGTTGTTTAACTGTCATTCTCTACTTTGTGGTACGCTGAGGTCTGACTTGCCTGCAAACATACTGCATATGTCCGATATACTTGATCCATATAGTGGAAGCTGAGATTGTGTTCTGGACTCGACAGACAAGACGGGTAGCACGTGAAGAACCAGTTAGGATTGTGCGGCCATTCTAGGTTGTTCGTACTGGTTCACGCGTGATTGGTTTGACACAGTGTCAGGGCCAACTGAGCTTTCAACTGAAACACTCTCTCTGTAAAGCTAAACATTAAACAATTATGTCTCACACACACACTCACGTTGTCAATACAATCATTATCCATGCTACATGCACTGACTATTAAACACAGATGTCGATTTCCAATCAACTATACTGTTGTTTGTGAGAAAATCTTCGTGGTCACAATCTCATCCTGATCAACAAAATTAGTAAAACTAACATGAGTATGATGTGATATCCGCATAGAATATTTGCAGTTGTTCACTACTGATTAACTGAGATCATCAATGGAACATCAATGGAACTGTCAAGGCAACATTGCACGTTACACAATCTTACTACAAATAAAATGAAATCAATTGATTAACATGGTTGATTCCAGAACCAAGTGAAATTAGTTTGAGATTTGCTGCTCCTTATATTGACTCTGTCATAATGTCGACACGGTGGTATGAGGAGTTCAGAAATACCTTGAAATTTTATCAACTGTAACTGTTTCACTCAATTGATCATTCAGATATCCATCGAGATGGAATTCAAACTCTGTTTACAAATGAATCACTTCCCATCTTCGTCTCAATCTTCAACTTAACATTTTATCATTGTTATTGTTATTATGATTTCTATTGTCGTTATTATTATTGTTATTTTTGTTGTTGTTGTTGTTGTCGGGTGAACGCCTTCACACAAACCTGTTCTTATTCCCATTAGACAATTTGCATATTGGACATCTGCTTCCCTCATATTGTGGTTCACACGTCCTTCCCTTATATCAACATGTTTATTGTTATTGTAGTAAATAGGGCATTTTATTCCCATCATCATCATCATCATCATCATCATCATCATCATCATCATCATCATCATCATCATCATCATCATCATCATCATCATCATCATCATCATCATCATCATCATCATCATCATCATCATCATCATCATCATCATCATCATCATCATCATCATCATCATCATCATCATCATCATCATCATCATCATCATCATCATCATCATCATCATCATCATCATCATCATCATCATCATCATCATCATCATCATCATCATCATCATCATCATCATCATCATCATCATCATCATCATCATCATCATCATCATCATCATCATCATCATCATCATCATCATCATCATCATCATCATCATCATCATCATCATCATCATCATCATCATCATCATCATCATCATCATCATCATCATCATCATCATCATCATCATCATCATCATCATCATCATCATCATCATCATCATCATCATCATCATCATCATCATCATCATCATCATCATCATCATCATCATCATCATCATCATCATCATCATCATCATCATCATCATCATCATCATCATCATCATCATCATCATCATCATCATCATCATCATCATCATCATCATCATCATCATCATCATCATCATCATCATCATCATCATCATCATCATCATCATCATCATCATCATCATCATCATCATCATCATCATCATCATCATCATCATCATCATCATCATCATCATCATCATCATCATCATCATCATCATCATCATCATCATCATCATCATCATCATCATCATCATCATCATCATCATCATCATCATCATCATCATCATCATCATCATCATCATCATCATCATCATCATCATCATCATCATCATCATCATCATCATCATCATCATCATCATCATCATCATCATCATCATCATCATCATCATCATCATCATCATCATCATCATCATCATCATCATCATCATCATCATCATCATCATCATCATCATCATCATCATCATCATCATCATCATCATCATCATCATCATCATCATCATCATCATCATCATCATCATCATCATCATCATCATCATCATCATCATCATCATCATCATCATCATCATCATCATCATCATCATCATCATCATCATCATCATCATCATCATCATCATCATCATCATCATCATCATCATCATCATCATCATCATCATCATCATCATCATCATCATCATCATCATCATCATCATCATCATCATCATCATCATCATCATCATCATCATCATCATCATCATCATCATCATCATCATCATCATCATCATCATCATCATCATCATCATCATCATCATCATCATCATCATCATCATCATCATCATCATCATCATCATCATCATCATCATCATCATCATCATCATCATCATCATCATCATCATCATCATCATCATCATCATCATCATCATCATCATCATCATCATCATCATCATCATCATCATCATCATCATCATCATCATCATCATCATCATCATCATCATCATCATCATCATCATCATCATCATCATCATCATCATCATCATCATCATCATCATCATCATCATCATCATCATCATCATCATCATCATCATCATCATCATCATCATCATCATCATCATCATCATCATCATCATCATCATCATCATCATCATCATCATCATCATCATCATCATCATCATCATCATCATCATCATCATCATCATCATCATCATCATCATCATCATCATCATCATCATCATCATCATCATCATCATCATCATCATCATCATCATCATCATCATCATCATCATCATCATCATCATCATCATCATCATCATCATCATCCTCATCATCATCATCATCATCATCATCATCATCATCATCATCATCATCATCATCATCATCATCATCATCATCATCATCATCATCATCATCATCATCATCATCATCATCATCATCATCATCATCATCATCATCATCATCATCATCATCATCTTATTCTATTCAAACTATAATTCAGGTCTTGTTTGTTAGTTTCTCACTTACAGTTCATTTACAATAACACCCTGTGAAATTCAATTAACAACATGGTCTCGCATTCACTTTACAATACGAGATTCGGTTCCTTCACCGTTTTCATTACTTTCTCGTGTTCATCATTGCCTGATTTCCACATTCTCATCACTGAATGAAGATTTAGAATCCTTCACATACCTGGGAAGTATCATCGATGAACTAAGAGTTTCAGATGCAGACGTAATGGCGAGGATTGGCAAAGCAAGGGCCGCATTCCTTCAATTGGAGAACATATGGAACTCAAAACAACTGTCTGTCAACCAGTATCAAAAACAGAATCTTCAATACGAACGTCAAGGCAGTTCTACTGTACGCAGCTGAAACTTAAAGAACTACAACAACCACCATCAAGAAGGTACAAGTATTTATTAATAGCTGTCCACGCAAGATACTCAACATCCATTGGCCGGATACCATCAGCAACAGCCTTCTGTGGGAGAGAACAAACCAGCTCCCAGCTGAAAAGGAATTAAGGAAAAGAAAATGGAAATGGATATGACATACATTATGCAGACGGTCAAACTGCATCATGAGGCATGTCTTAACTGGGAATCCTGAAGGGAAGCGGAAAAGTGGATTGCCGAAGAACAAATTAGGTCGGGAAATAGAAGCAGTGTGGAAACTGTGTACAATGAATATTCAGTCAACAAGACCAATGGTCCTGTTCCAACTTGCTTCACTGAATTCGGTCATGAGTAGTGACATGAGAAATACGGAGTCGGTCTCTACTCACTAGAATACGAATTCAAACACATAACGAATGATGCATTGCATACAGTGAGAAAACATGAATGCTGACACTTATCGATGAGTTGAAGCATTTTCAGGGTATTTGGTTCGTTCACTTGTTTAGTGTAAATCACCTACAGATAGAGAGATTGATGTCTATTTGAAGCAGTGGAACAGAGTGGAATGTGCTATATTTATTAACGAAAATACATGTGCTTTCATGTATCCACTCATTGATTCCTCCTGTTAATGATGCAGATTTACAAACTACTACTTTCATCCGAGGCATTAGTGATATGCCATTTCAACTGTCGTGTACATGTTCAGAACATACAGAATCAAACACCAAACAATCTATTATGGAGAAGGAATTCCATGCTTCTCAGAAGTGCAAAGATATAAAACATTGCAGCTTGATATCTATCATTAGTAAAAGTAAAGCATATTTCGTAGGTCCAATACAGTCAACGTTGAGTGTAACTCTCAAACAACCAACTATCCTACTGTGTACTTCACTGAAGTTCAATAGTTTACTCATCAAAATAGATGAAATCTCGAACACAAATGATGTTTCACAACAGCATGACATACAAGCTGACTGATATCAGAATAGTGTGTGTCATGTGGCTGGCAATCAACTTGACTTGATCATGTAAAATTGTGTGAATATGCACTGGAATGGAGTCAACTGGTAATTTTGCATGACACAAGTGTTATTAAGTTAACGTCGAAGTTTTTCATCATGTCATTAGACTAGTTGAAATATACTACATTCTTCAATTGTTGCACCCACGAATTGAATGAGGTGAACACCTGAGCTTGAAGAAGCCTTCCACAAAGTGAAATTGAATTAGATCATATCAATTTTATGAGTATATGAGGAGCTTCCAACTCCCAGGGCAGAGTGTAAATGGTTTGAATTAATTTCTTCGGTTAGTGTTGTTTTAGCGAGTTAGATTTCTACGCGATTAGATCGACAACCTCAAGCTCAACTCTCCTCCTTTACCCTGTTTGGGACCGGCAGTAACTCTAGAAGAACTACAGGCGGAGTTGCTTGCGTCGTATACATCGACCAATATACAGTAATCCGGATTCAGTGTACATTGGTGTTCACCGTACTGATGCTCATTACATGCTGAATTGTGTTTCAGAGTAAACTCATGATACTAAACAATTGGATGTTAATCGAGTAGTTTATATCAGTTTTAGAAGTAAATAAGTTGAAATTCCCATGAATATTTGTCCGTGATGTAAACAACAGTTATGAATATTAGTCAGTAAATATACGTACGATTCTACACATTTGTACGTTTCTACAAGCCTACGCTTACTACATTCAATGTCGACATTTCACTAGAATACCCTGACTGACCATTCATTACTACAGTCTCTTGAATAAACAAAAATACTACAATGTACAAAGTTATATTTTACGCTTTAGATCAGTAAATCAGTTTGACGCGGCGAATTCAACTATTGCCAGCGTCAAACTAACTAACATTCAACAACTGATTGAAGTATTTCCACTTCAAAATAATCATCTCGAATCATTCAGTTTCAGTGTGCTTGCGAAACAATCTTCATTTGAACACACTTTCGATGAGAGTTTTGTCAGTTGAACATACTATACTTTATAAAACTGTCAGCGAATTCCAATCCACTTACAAATTTGACGACACCACAACATGAAGGCGTACAGTACGGTACCCCAGTGATTCGTATGTTCTATTATAACACTACTGAAATAGTTGTCATGAAAGTTGACAGACACATATGTAATGCATAATTGATATTCACTATGTCAAATATAATGTGTTTGTTATTTACTATTCAATCTACTGATATCGGTGTTCATTTCATGTTATTTGTGATGAGTAGTCTAATCAGTGATTAGAAATGATAATTCCAGTGGTTACTTCAATTCAGATTCACTCACATATTTTGCATTTCATACTCTTCAAATGATGATTGCAGTCACACTTGTATATCTATTGTGTTTGATTAACGTGAAAGTGACTGAGATATGGACAACAGTTGTGTGTGGACACGTGGCACAAATCAGCAATGACAATTATGTAGTACACTTGAGATGCCTGAAATCGAAACGGTGAACATCATGGAACCTTTCAGCTTAACACTACCTGGACACTATAAGAATGATCGTTCGACTAGAATAGACTTCAACGATCATCCACCAAATGTCCGAATCGATCATTCAATCAGATACTTGCTTTCACATGAATGATCATGTGCAAAAATGTTGTGATAAATTTGATGATATCAAATATGTAAACAACAAGGTAGCATTGAGCGACGCACACTGAATATACACTGTACTGTACACTGTACTGTACACTGTACAGTTGTGCCTAATCTATAGTATCAATCTTTCGGACTTTTCTTTAATAAGTCTGTAGTTCATGTATTGTAGTGTGCGTTTCAATTCTCAGTGTCCTAACTACAATTCGTATCCTACTGTTGAGCAGACGTAGTTTACATCGCCCATCAGAACATCACATTCTTGATTGACATTTGTACATTAGTCTATTTGGAAGAAATTTCATCACAAAGTGTTAAGTTGGATAAAGAAATATTTATCAGTGTTGCAGACGCGAACAAAGCGGACACAAGTAAGGCGAGATTCGCAAGCTGGCGATCTGTTCTTGATCATTGGAGATACTTATTTACGACATATGTGGTTCAAAGTTCTAGTGGTCAGTGTTGAACAAGAAGGAGATGATCTCGTCGGACAAGCGAAGATCAGAACATCGAAATGTATAATCAATCACTAGAGACACGTGAAATTTGCTTATTCGAAGGAGCAGACGATTGAGTAGTAGAATGTAGAAAGACTTTCCAGATTGACTTTGGATAAGGTGAATTGTAGCACTGTCGTCTGTGAATGACTTCACGCTAAATATCTAATCAGTGATAGTAAGGAAGGACATGCTGTAATTGGTGGTCGGTATTAAGCTTGTTTTACACAGTTCTTATTCGCTTCTCGTCCACTCTTTTGCGTAACATTTTATACTACTTATTTACATTCAGTAAATAGTTGTATCGCCAGCAATGTTTGCACCCAGGTTGTAACACAAGTTGTCGTGTAATATTCTCAATTATTTACCTATAATTATAAGGTTTAAGTCAATCACTGTAGCAGTTATCCACACATTTGTGCATTGCTAGAGGAAACAGTTTCCACATTGTTTTGTAATTTGTTCGAGTTTAGACACAACTACCAGCTGTCATTTGCTCTATCGTATGTTGTAATTCTTCTTTATTTTACTGTTGCAGGAAGCCTCTTTTTGGTTTCATACAAAAGGACGCGTTAAACGCCACAGATACCTCACAAGTTGAGGTTTGTAACTAATTTTCGTTTATTATTCAATATAGGACGGTTATTCTAGACAATTGGTTGTTTTGCGAAATTCAGTTTTGCGCGTATCTCGATTGGGTGACATGGACGCTTCGGTAGACCTAACACGAAGTAACTGATCTTCTCATTCGATCTTTGATGAACTGATAAACACGAGATTCAAACTGTTTACTGTTTCATATCTTAATTTATGAAATTAATGCATTAATTGCCTTATAACAAGTGAACGGATTAATTCCGATGATGATCGGTCTGTTAAGATGTTCTAGTAAGTTCGGTAGTTCGAATGTTCCGTTTCAACAAATCAGTCAACTGGTGTCATTTACTAAGAGAATCGCATCGGTCAACCTACTCGTTCTACAGTCAACTACAATTTCGTCAGTTCCTCTTCACATTAATCACACATGTTTCAATGTTATCCATGAAAGAAAACACGACCCAATCATCATCATCTAATCAATTACTACTATTCATACGATTGTCTTTTCGTCTATTCACTGATTAATTTCAAAGAACAACACATGGTAAACAACAAATGAATAGTTTATTTACATTTCGTTACAGAATGTCTGACATGGTGAAGTACAGCACAGTACATTACATTACACTACAGTACAGTAAAGTACAGTACAGTGCAGTACAATACAGTACAGTTGATTACAATACAATAGTCAGTAGACACATGAACACGAACATATACAAATTACATTGAATGTACAATGGTTTAATGATGTAAGAATAAGAATAAGAAGGAGTAGGAGAAGAAGAAGAAGAAGAAGAAGAAGAAGAAGAAGAAGAAGAAGAAGAAGAAGAAGGAGAGGAAAAGTGAGAGGAAGAGCGTAAAAGGGAAGATGGTTTGAATGAGCTACCGATGTACATAGATGATTGGCTTACATTAGAGCAAACCAATTACGCAAATATAAAACTGCAATAAAATATTCACTGATATCTAACATTCAACAGATAGATATTCAGCAAACAGTTTACTTAATAAGAACTTTCATTATGATGAGTGATTGCGATTACCATGAATTGTACGTAGTTCACAGTGTAAACTTGTCCGTTCACTTACCACAAACATTCTTATTTATTCATGCGTAATCGTCTACAGTTTAGTGATTCGAGGAACATCAGATGTGTGAAGCAACTTTGCAAACATATAAGTGCAAGGAGATGCCTCGAAGAGAGAAGTTGCAACATTCTGGTTGGTGATGTTATCAGGCATTTGTAAGTTAAAGCTAATTAGAATAACTGAAGTTCCGAGAATGTTGACTGGAACTTCAAATACACACACTGAGATGAAACATATTTCACTGTTCAACTTCACTTAACACTTTTCCTTAACGTCTGTCAACCGTTGCTTACTGATTGATTGACTGACTGACTGACTGACTGCCTGACTGACTGACTGACTGACTGACTGACTGACTGACTGACTGACTGACTGACTGACTGACTGACATTTTTATGGACAATGGACACTCGGTGCATTTATCAGTAAACAGTAGCTCAGATCTACAGATCAACTTTGCATGGAAACACTTGCTTCAATCTTCATGCCAACTACATATTCTCAAATGATTCATGTCATTTCAGTTCATTGAAATAAAATACAACACAACTAACCTTAATCATACAAACCATAATACACTGGCCCTAATTACACTGGATATTCGAAACAATCCTCATTATTATTAATATGACCATGATAAACATGATTTCAACTTACAACAACACACTCTTCCTCCAATCACATGGTCAGTTGAATTGATGATCTTTATCGTAGCGTTTTCAAACAGTCCAGAATACAGATTGCACCATTTCGGTTTGAGCTGTAAATAAGGAGAAGTTTGAAATGTAACGTATATCTGCAATTCATACATCAAATGGTTGATGGATGTAGCATTCCATCTAATATTAATGGTAATAATAATAGCTCAAATTGGACACTTGACATCTCAATGAAACGCTTTTGCTTCTGCTGACTGCTGCTGCTGCTGTTTATATAGTGGAGATGAATCAATTGATTGGTGGAATTTCCCATATTCACAAATTGACCAATAGGGTGGTTGCTCATTGGAAATCAATAATTTCTGACCAGTTGGATGAATGCAAACTGTATTCGTCATTTGTTTCATTATGAATAGTCATAACGGCTCTCACGGTGATTTTCGTCGAGTTTACATGCCCATGTTTTGTCAATTCTATGTTGATGTTAAAACAATTGAGGATACTGTGTCATTTACTTCGTCAATTAAGTCTAGTTCCGATTCCATATTGATGTGCTCATAACTGATGTTTGTGTGTGATTTAGTGTTGCATTCTCCAACCACCCAATGACAAATAAATTCTTGATAGGAGTTGGTCATATGTTGACTACGAATATCCGAAATACTCTTGGTCATTTGACTTAATTTAAACTAAAACTAAGTTTTACAACCAACTTTATTGTTGATAACCAAAAGCTGCTTAAACTGTAAAGTTAACGCCTACCACTTCAGAGTAATTAAATGTTTCGGTACACCATATTGCAAACTGATTATGCAGGTCCTCTAATTTCGTGGCTTTCATCTCATGTTTACAGAGAATAGTTAGTTGTCTAGGCGACGAATTTTACCCTACACATACAAATGAAGTTGGAAACACAGTTTGTTAAGTCTTCACGTATATTTTCAATCTCAAACTATCCAAACTACAGTTGATACTTTTAAAAAGGAACTTTGATTTAGGTTAAAAGTGATGTGTTCATGACTCAAAATGAAGTTAGATCTAATTTCTGGTCACTTCTTGATCACAACAGTTCACTTATATCATCTTGTAAGTGAATATCTAACCTACACTGGACTTACTTACTTACGCCTGTTACTCCTCGTGAAGGAGCATAGGCCGCTCACCAGCATTCTCCATCCAACCCTGTCCTGGGCAATCCTTTCCAGCTCCGTCCAGTTGTAATTCATCGTTTTCATATCTGCTTCTATTATCCGACGCAATGTGTTCTTTGGCCTTCCTCTTTTCCGCTTCCCTTCAGGATTCCAAGTTAGGGCTTGCCTCGTGATGCAGTTTGACGATTTGCGTAACGTATGTCCTATCCATTTCCATCGTCTTTTCCTAATTTCTTCTTCAGCTGGAAGTTGGTTTGTTCTCTCCCACAGAAGGCTATTGCTGATGGTATCCGGCCAATGGATGTTGAGTATCTTGCGTAGACAGCTATTTATAAATACTTGTACTTTCTTGATTGTGGTTGTTGTAGTTCTCCAAGTTTCAGCTCCATACAGTAGAACTGCCTTGACGTTGCCATTGAAGATTCTGACTTTGATATTGGTTGAAAGTTGTTTTGAGTTCCATATGTTCTTCAGTTGTAGGAATGCGACCCTTGCTTTGCCGATCCTCGCCTTTACGTCTGCATCGGATCCTCCTTGTTCATCGATGATGCTTCCCAGGTATGTGAAGGATTCTACATCTTCCAGAGTTTCGCCATCAAGGGTGATTGGATTGCTGTTTTCCGCTTTGAATTTGAGGACCTTAGTTTTCCCTTTGTGTATGCTGAGGCCTACTGATGCAGAGACTGCTGCTACACTGGCTGTCTTCATCTGCATCTGTTCGTGTGTACGTGATAGGAGGGCTAGGTCATCTGCGAAGTCCAAATCGTCTAATTGATTCTGAGCTGTCCATTGTATTCCGTGTTTTCCTTCAGATGTTGAGGTCTTCATAATCCAGTCGACCACCAGAAGAAAAAGGAAGGGAGAGAGTAAACAGCCTTGTCTGACTCCGGTCCTTACTTGGAATGCATCTGTCAGCTGTCCTCCATGCACTACTTTGCACTGTAGTCCGTCGTATGAGTTCCGGATAATATTGACAATCTTCTCAGGAATTCCGTAGTGTCGAAGAAGTTTCCATAATGTCCTCCTATCTACACTGTCGAATGCCTTTTCATAATCAATGAAGTTGATGTATAGTGATGAGTTCCACTCAACTGATTGTTCGACGATGATCCGTAGTGTTGCAATTTGGTCTGTGCACGACCGATCCTTACGGAATCCAGCTTGTTGGTCTCGAAGTTGGGCGTCTACTGCATCCTTCATCCGGTTCAGCAACAATCTGTTGAAGACTTTCCCTGGTATTGACAGTAGTGTTATGCCTCTGTAGTTTTCACATTTGCTCAGATCTCCTTTCTTTGGAATCTTGACGAGGTGTCCTTCTTTCCAGTCCATCGGCACTTGTTCCTCCTCCCAAATCTTTTTGAATAGAAGATAAAGCATGCTTGTGGTTGCTTCGATGTCTGATTTCAGTGCTTCAGCTGGTATGTTGTCGGGTCCTGCTGCTTTCCCGTTCTTGATTTGTCTGACGGCCATTCTAATTTCTTCCGTAGTTGGTGGATTGACATCTATAGGAAGATCTATGTGTGCTGCTTCGATGTCCGGTGGATTCATTGGAGCCGGCCTATTCAGGAGTTCCTCGAAGTATTCTACCCATCTGTTACGCTGTTGTTGAATTTCGGTGATTGGCTTGCCTTCTTTGTCTTTGACCGGCCTCTCTGGTTTACTGTATTTCCCTGATAGTTTCTTCGTTGTATCGTAAAGCTGTTTCATATTTCCTTCTCTAGCAGCTTTTTCTGCCGTCGTTGCTAGTTCTTCCACGTATTTCTTCTTGTCGGCTCTAATGCTCCTCTTCACTTGTTTGTTTGCTTCTATGTATTCAGCTTGTGCTTGGACTTTCTCTGCTCGTGTTCGGCTGTTGTTTATTGCTGCCTTCTTGTTCTTCCTTTCTTTGATCTTGTCCAGTGTTTCTGTAGAGATCCATTCCTTATGATGGTATTTCTTTAGACCGAGAACCTCTTGACACGTTGAAGTTAATGCTTCCTTGATGCTTTTCCAGTTGTCCTCCATAGTAGTTTCTTCTTCTTTCAGTAGATCTTGTAAGGCTTGGAACCTGTTGTTGAGAGCTATCTTGAATTCATTGAGTTTGTCAGTATCTCGAAGGAAGGCTGTATTGAACCTTTGTAGTGCTGTTTGTCCACTTGTCCAGTTCTTCTTTAGCTTCAGCTACAACTAGGTGGTGATCTGAAGCTACGTCAGCACCTCTCCTGGTTCTCACATCTTCCATTGTCCTTCGGAATTTTTTGTTGATGCAAATATGATCTATCTGGTTCTCTGTAGTGTGGTCCGGTGAGATCCATGTAGCCTTGTGTATACGCTTGTGTGGAAATATTGTGCCTCCTATGACTAATTTGTTGAATGCACACAAATTTGCAAATCTTTCTCCATTTTCGTTTCTTTCTCCCAGTCCATGTCGTCCCATAATATCTTCATATCCAGTGTTGTCTATTCCGACTTTGGCATTTAGATCTCCCATCAGAATAGTTAGGTCCTTTCTTGGGCATTTCTCTATCACTGACTGCAGCCGCTCGTAGAATTGATCTTTAATGTCGTCGTTGCTATCATTGGTGGGTGCATAACATTGGATAATATTCATTAAGATCCCCTCCTTCTTTGTTTTGAATGATGCTTTGATGATTCTGGATCCGTGAGATTCCCATCCTACAAGTGCATTTCGTGCTACTTTGGACAGCATAAGAGCGACTCCCTGAGTGTGTGGAGCATTTTCCTCTTCGTGACCGGAGTATAGCAGCATCTCTCCCGTAGCTAGCCTTTTCTGTCCAGCTTGGGTTCAGTGGGTTTCGCTGATTCCCAGTACTGCTAAGTTGTATCTCCTCATTTCCATTGATATTTGACTGGTCTTCCCGGTTTCCCACATTGTTCGAACGTTCCATGTACCTATAAAAATTTTTGCTCTGGTTGTTAGAAGGGGCATCGGCCTCGTGGCTTCCGAAGGAACTCGGCCTTCACCATGAAGCGTCATAATTCTTCTAAATGAAGACCTTCTAACTCCCAGGGCAGAGTTAAAATGGTTTGGATTATTTTTTCTGGTAAGCGTTTTTTTAGCGAGTTAGTTTTCTACGAGATGGGGACGCTAACCCCATGCCCAACCCTCCTCCTTTACTCGGGCTTGGGAACGGCAGCTACACTCGAACAATTCTGGTATTTAAATAAAGCAAGAACAAATATTGATGCAGAATAGTATGAATTCGAGGTGTCTCGTCAGCTGCTTACAATCAAATATGAAATAGAATTTCACATGGAAATAAGAAATAGTATGGAACAATTGACATTGTGGCAAGCCCATTTGATCACTGTCACATTTATCTACCCATTGTAACTCAGACACTTAATTCACTATGTTAATTTCGGTGTGTATGATCGATTGGATGTCTGTACATTAACCCTTAAGCTATCCTCCCCTATTGGTTGCAATGTGCAGATAATCGATAATTTATCCACACCCGATTAACTCTCAAAAAGATATATGGATTTTTAACACACACACACACACACATTCACTCACTTTGTTTCATCGTGTGCTTGCTCGCTGCTGTACGCTTGTGGATTTATATTAATCCTGAACAATATATTCTCTCTACAACTGCTGTTCAGGCTTCTCAATCATCTCGAGTAAATCCGTAATTCTACTAAGAGATTAAGTCTACGTTAAATACTCAGTTAACGGGATATTATTTATTGGAGTCAGATATTGAGAACATTAGCCTCAACAACAGAAATCAATGTAAATGATTGGAATGATAAAGGTTTACAATAATCACTATTGATGTGAACATGGAATCAAGAAACCCTGACAAACTATGAAAGTTATTTTTCGGGACGTTATTTCATTTTATTCAAAGCTTGTAAAACTCGGACATTTATTTTTGTCCCTATTCTATTCTACAGAACATGAGCTTTCATTCGATGTATGATTCATTGTCATACCCCTTTTCTGTTCCGAATCTATTGTCATTTAAACATAACATTTTGCACCTTATTTTCTACTTTAATTCCCAGGTTTGGACATGATTGTATTATTTTCCCAAATGATTGTACATTGTGGTCGAGTTAGTCACCTATTTATTCATGTACCTTTTTGCATTAATCTGAATTCAGAGAATCGGAATAGAATGAATCGTGTTCCAGTTGTCTTGTCTTTCTCTCATTACCGTAATTGTCAGCCAATCGGTTGATAGAATAGTTGTCTTCTCTCTCTACCCCGCCTCGAACACAGGCGTACTAGCCTCAAGGTTAAACCGGTCATCCTATTGCGTCAAGGTCGTAATCTAGAGTAGACAGATCAAGGTCATAGCAACTACATATATTATGTGTATATGCAAGAACAGGTCATAGGGTAATTGGTGTTAGAATTAAGAAAACAATTAGGGGGTGGGTGGTGTGATAATTTTAGAGGTAGTGAAGGCCTCGTGGAATTAAACAGTGATAAAGTAGGTTACGTAATAATTGAATGGAATTTGAAAAGCGAACATAATTTAAGAGGGTGTGTGCTGGGAAATGTGTGAATGAAAGGGTGGTTTACGAGTTCGGTTATGGGGGAGGAGGGGAATATAACACGAAAATAAAATGAATTACCAGGGTAATAATAAATTAACTACTGTCTCTTTCCGAACGCATAAATCCGGTTTAAGTTTTCTTATGGCGATCGCTTCGCCAAAATGGAGAGTAATCGTTATTTTTTTGTCTACTGATAATTTTGAAAGCGTGCAGAATATTGATGGTATGCCCGGTGTCAAGTAAATGTCGAGCTATTGCACTATTGAGAGCCTTAGTCCTTTTCAGCGTCACGTTTTGCGGAACATGCTCAGAAATGCGAACATGTACCCTTCTCTCAGTTCTTCCAATCTATGTGCTGTGGCACGTACATGTGAATTGGTAAATGCAATTGGAGCTACTGAGAAAAGAGGACTTGTCAATTTTAGTTTATGATTGAGATCATGAACCGATTATTGTTAGACCATCACAATTGAAAACCTGGAAGCACTGGACGGCCGTTTCGTCCTATTGTGGGACTCCTCAGCAGTGCGCATCCACGATCCCGCGAGCGGGATTCGAACCCAGGGCCTTCGGTCTCGCGCGCGAACGCTTAACCAACTGGACTACTGAGCAGTTCGTTTCCCATAACGTTGTCATTTTAGTTGCTGGATAGGCCACCTTTCATGCGGAATTTATTCTGTGATTGATTATTCCAGTGACTTCATCTCCTTTGAAGCTCAAGTATAAGAAGCAATTTTTCTTTTCAACTGTATGAAATTGCATGAAATTTTGGTATTGTCATCTGTTCCTAGTTTCAACACAAGTCATGCCGTTTCTCTCAATCCCTTCTAAGCAGTAAAGTTTCTGTGATAACAAACTTCGTTTGACCTAATTATACAGCAATAATGTGCGGTAGTATCTATGTTCATTAATTTATAGTAATCTTTGTTCAACGGAGCTAAGTACCCACATATATTCCTACTTAAAACCTTCAATCACTATTCAGAATATAACAAGTCACCAAGCTCAAAACTTATCCGACCTGTTGCTTTATCACCCAGATCTATCACTAAATTACAGAACCTGAAGTTACAATGAAATCGAGAAACAAGTAATCACTTTTTCATCAGAGTATTGACTAAAATCTAAGTTTCTTATGATTATTGTATCTGTACTGCCACAATTGATTGACTAAACTTTAATACACCCGTCCAGCATGTTGCAGTAATTGACAATCTGGGAAAAGACGAGAAGGTCAGTGAATAATTCTGTTCTCGATTTTTAAATCAATAAAGAATAAGTTTCACTTTACTACGATAACCAACTCCATCACCAACCCCTTAGGAACAAAAGTTTATATCTACTGAAAAGTTAAAGTAAATATTACATGAAAAGAACTGTTGCAAACGTACTCATGGTAACTACTCATCTAAACGTCATTTTACTTTATAGTCTGCAGAAGCCTCAGATAAATTCATCGTTTATATTTATATGCTTACGTGCCTTGTTTGTATTTGTATTTGCATGTTACTCACTATTTTATCAAGTGTTTGTCTCAGTGTCACACGAAGAAGTATCTATATTGAGCTATATAGACCCTGGTAAGGCCGAGAGTGGGGAGAGTCCTCTCTCTCTCTCTCTCTCAATGCTCTCACATGGCCACGCGTATACACCATCTGTCAGGGAGGTCTTACTCACTACCTCTCATAAACCTTAGGAAAATATGTTAAATGAATCAAATCATGATCGGAAATGTGATGCAGTTTACATAGATGCTGATTTTTCTAATGATCCAATACTCCTCAATGACATTCTCAATAGATTTGAGGAAAATACATCAAAAGAATCAAATCCTAATATCATAGCAAATGTTATTTGTCTTTACAAGGAATCTATCTCTAGTTATAATCTTTAATGAAAGTGACAAATATGTTCCGAATAAGTCGAATTCTAGCCACATTTCTTATGTTATAGCACCAGTTGTTGGATAGTCTCAAAATCAATTTCTGTCGAGTAGAATCCCTTGTCAGTGGTATGATGAATCAGAGAGAATAGAAAGTTTTTCCAAAGCAATTAGAGAACTAGTTCCCCAGATATGACGTTTTCACAGGCAGAGAATCCAAATCGGGTTGAAGATTATCCTAATGCGTATGATGCAGATGCACATTTCCCATATGATATTTTTGCAATCCAGTCTAGCTTAGACATACTTATCTGTGTATTCCAATATGGAAAACAACGGGAACATGTACCGTGTATTTTATGCAAGTCAAAGTCACATGACGAGATGCCTCAAATAAGGTGTCAGTGCGTATCCCCAAATACTCACATATAATATTCGAAGCGCAGGCTATGAGAAGATGATACGAATTGGGCACATCAATTTGGTCATAACATTGAGACGTAAAGACCCTACTTTATTTTGTGAGGGAGGATAGTGTTGGAGAGTCTGTGATTCAAATTCTAGACATCAGTGGTTTCACTAAACAACCGACGTGGTGATTGTATACAATTCCAGGACGCCGGTGAGTCCCTTCCGATTGTAGTGTTTGTTTGAACTAATGATCCATTTGTAGCTGATGACTGCTTGATTTCGAATTCCAAATACAATTCGTTCCCACACATCTAGTACTTTTTTGTAAGATCGCGGTATTTTGGGGATTCTCAGGTTGTACAATAATTCACAAACTTCTATCTGAAGTTTGTGCTGATTATGTCGTTCAGAAGAACGATGAAAGCTCCATGACCAAACCATCCAGCTCAGAGAACAAAACTCCACCAAAATCATCCACCTGAGCTACAAATCTTCTCCACCATCTCAATAATTCAAATACTTCTAATTATCACAGTCCAAGTACTGGATGGGATGTCGTGCTTTCGAGTCCATGTGTGGCATAGAGAATACGCACTGCTAAGGAGTCCACCAACAGGACAAAACGGTCATTAACAGCTTTCAGGTTTTCAATGATGGTCTAAAATTGATCCACTCGTGACATCAATCTAAATTCAACAATCTCCACCATTCAACAATCTCCGCTACCGTAATCTGGTAATGCGTAGCAAGTTATCAAATGTTCAATCTGTACATAAGAATTTAAAATATCTGTTGCAAGCATTGAAGTGACATGATTGCATCAATCAATAAATTGAATGTGTTCAATGTATGGATGTGGTCGAGAATATTCTCTAACAAAACACATATCAGTATGCCTTGATACAAGAAAGTTATGGGTAAACAAACAGACTACTGAATACCGAAAAGTAGTAATGTAGAGTGATGTACAAAACGCTAGTCAAACTACTCGAATGAACAGAATGCAACGAATATAACAGAACACATATCAATTGCAAATATGTTCAATTCAATCTAATGATTAGTCTATTTCAGATCATGTCAACGAAAATGATGGTTTAAATCGTTCGGAAGTATACTTAGATGCACAAGAAATACAATCAACATTGAGTGAAATGAAAATATTCCACTCAACCAAATGATCTCATTTTATTCACATTTACTTGATTAAAGGCTTCATCAAGTTCAGGTGTTCGCCTCATTCAATTCGGTGACACAATTGAAGAATGTAGTATGTTTTGACTTGTCTAATGACATAAGGTAAATGTTTAGTATTCACTTGTGTCGCCCAAAATTACCAGTTGACTTCATTCCAGTGCATATGCACACAATTTTACATGATGAAGCACAGTTTATTCTCAGTGACATGACACACAGTATTCTGATATCAGTCAGTTTGTAGGGTTATGCTGTTTTGAGGCATCGTTAGTGTTTGAGATTTCAGCTATTTTGATGAGTAAACTAATCAAGTTGAGTGAAGTACACAGTTGGCTAGTTGGTTGTTTCAGAGTTACACTCAACTTGCACTGCATTTGACCTATGAAAAAAAATTTGCTTTTCCTAATCACATATACGTACGATTCTACACATTTGTACGTTTCTACAAGCCTACTCCTACTACATTCAATGTCGACATTTCATTCTTTTAATGCAATTCATTAGAATACTCGGACTGATCATTCATTCTCCGGAATCAACAAAAATAATTCAATGTACAAAGTTATATTTTACGCTTTAGATCAGTAAATCAGTTTGACGCGGCCAATTGAACAATTGTCAGCGTCAGACTAACTAACATTCAACAACTGATTGAAGTATTTCCACTTCAAAATAATCATCTCGAATCGTTCAGTTTCAGTGAGCTTGCCTAACAATCTTCGTTGGAACGCGATTTCGATGAGAGTTTTGTCAGTTGAACATACTATACTTTATAAAACTGTCAGCGAATTCCAGTCCACTTACAAATTTGACGACACCACAACATGAAGGCGTACTGTACGGTACCCCAGTGATTCGTATGTTCTATTATAACACCACTGAAATAGTTGTCATGAAAGTTGACAGACGCATATGTAATACTTACTTACTTACTTACTTACACCTGTTACTCCTCGTGAAGGAGCATAGGTCGCTCACCAGCATTCTCCATCCAACCCTGTCCTGGGCAATCCTTTCCAGCTCCTTCCAGTTGTAATTCATCCTTTTCATATCTGCTTCTATTATCCGACGTAATGTGTTCTTTGGCCTTCCTCTTTTTCGCTTCCCTTCAGGATTCCAAGTTAGGGCTTGCCTCGTGATGCAGTTTGACGATTTGCGTAATGTATGTCCTATCCATTTCCATCGTCTTTTCCTAATTTCCTCTTCAGCTGGAAGTTGGTTTGTTCTCTCCCACAGAAGGCTATTGCTGATGGTATCCGGCCAATGGATGTTGAGTATCTTGCGTAGACAGCTATTTATAAATACTTGTACTTTCTTGATTGTGGTTGTTGTAGTTCTCCAAGTTTCAGCTCCATACAGTAGAACTGCCTTGACGTTCGTATTGAAGATTCTCACTTTGATATTGGTTGAAAGTTGCTTTGAGTTCCATATGTTCTTCAATTGTAGGAATGCGGCCCTTGCTTTGCCAATCCTCGCCTTTACGTCTGCATCCGAACCTCCTTGTTCATCGATGATGCTTCCCAGGTATGTGAAGGATTCTACATCTTCCAGAGTTTCGCCATCAAGGGTGATTGGATTGCTGTTCTCCGCTTTGAATTTGAGGACCTTGGTTTTCCCTTTGTGTATGCTGAGGCCTACTGATGCAGAGACTGCTGCTACACTGGCTGTCTTCATCTGCATCTGTTCGTGTGTACGTGATAGGAGGGCTAGGTCATCTGCGAAGTCCAAATCGTCTAATTGATTCTGAGCTGTCCATTGTATTCCGTGTTTTCCTTCAGATGTTGAGGTCTTCATAATCCAGTCGACCACCAGAAGAAAGAGGAAGGGAGAGAGTAAACAGCCTTGTCTGACTCCGGTCCTTACTTGGAATGCATCTGTCAGCTGTCCTCCATGCACTACTTTGCACTGTAGTCCGTCGTATGAGTTCCGGATAATATTGACAATCTTCTCAGGAACTCCGTAATGTCGAAGAAGTTTCCATAATGTCCTCCTATCTACACTGTCGAATGCCTTTTCATAATCAATGAAGTTGATGTACAGTGACGAGTTCCACTCAACTGATTGTTCGACGATGATCCGTAGTGTTGCAATTTGGTCTGTGCACGACCGATCCTCTCGGAATCCAGCTTGTTGATCTCGAAGTTGGGCATCTACTGCATCCTTCATCCGGTTCAGCAACACTCTGTTGAACACTTTCCCTGGTATTGACAGTAGTGTATGCCTCTGTAGTTTTCACATTTGCTCAGACCTCCTTTCTTTGGAATCTTGATGAGGTGTCCTTCTTTCCAGTCGATTGGCACTTGTTCCTCCTCCCAAATCTTTTTGAATAGAGGGTAAAGCATGCTTGTGGTTACTTCGACGTCTGATTTCAGTGCTTCAGCTGGTATGTTGTCGGGTCCTGCTGCTTTCCCGTTCTTGATTTGTCTGACGGCCATTCTAATTTCTTCCAGAGTTGGTGGATTGACATCTATTGGAAGATCTATGTGTCCTGCTTCGATGTTCGGTGGATTCATTGGAGCCGGCCTATTCAGGAGTTCCTCGAAGTATTCTACCCATCTGTTTCGCTGTTGTTGAATTTCAGTGATTGGCTTGCCTTCTTTGTCTTTGACCGGCCTCTCTGGTTTACTGTATTTCCCTGATAGTTTCTTCGTTGTATCGTAAAGCTGTTTCATATTTCCTTCTCTAGCAGCTTTTTCTGCCGTCGTTGCTAGTTCTTCCACGTATTTCTTCTTGTCGGCTCTAATGCTCCTCTTCACTTGCTTGTTTGCTTCTATGTATTCAGCTTGTGCTTGGACTTTCTCTGCTCGTGTTCGGCTGTTGTTTATTGCTGCCTTCTTGTTCTTCCTTTCTTTGATCTTGTCCAGTGTTTCTATAGAGATCCATTCCTTATGATGGTGTTTCTTTAGGCCCAGAACCTCTTGACACGTTGAAGTCAATGTTTCTTTGATGCCTTTCCAGTTGTCCTCCATAGTAGTTTCTTCTTCCTTCAGTAGATCTTGAAAGGCTTGGAACCTGTTGTTGAAAGCTATATTGAATTCACTGAGTTTGTCAGTATCTCGAAGGAAGGCTGTATTGAATCTTTGTAGTGCTGTTTGTCCACTTGTCCAGTTCTTTTTTAGCTTCAGTTTTAAATTGGCTACAACTAGGTGGTGATCTGAAGCTACGTCAGCACCTCTCCTGGTTCTCACATCTTCCATTGTCCTTCGGAATTTTTTGTTGATGCAAATATGATCTATCTGGTTCTCTGTAGTGTGGTCCGGTGAGATCCATGTAGCCTTGTGTATACGCTTGTGTGGAAATATTGTGCCTCCTATGACTAATTTGTTGAATGCACACAAATTTGCAAATCTTTCTCCATTTTCGTTTCTTTCTCCCAGTCCATGTCGTCCCATAATATCTTCATATCCAGTGTTGTCTATTCCGACTTTGGCATTTAGATCTCCCATCAGAATGGTGAGGTCCTTTCTTGAGCATTTCTCTATGATTGACTGCAGCCGCTCGTAGAATTGATCTTTAATGTCGTCGTTGCTATCATTGGTAGGTGCATAACATTGGATAATATTCATTAAGATCCCCTCCTTCTTTGTTTTGAATGATGCTTTGATGATTCTGGATCCGTGAGATTCCCATCCTACAAGTGCATTTCGTGCTACTTTGGACAGCATTAGAGCAACTCCCTGAGTGTGTGGAGCATTTTCCTCTTCGTGACCGGAGTATAGCAGCATCTCTCCCGTAGCTAGCCTTTTCTGTCCAGCTTGGGTCCAGTGGGTTTCGCTGATTCCCAGTACTGCTAAGTTGTATCTCCTCATTTCCATTGCTATTTGGCTGGTCTTCCCGGTTTCCCACATTGTTCGAACGTTCCATGTACCTATAAAAATTTTTGCTCTGGTTGTTAGAAGGGGCATCGGCCTCGTGGCTTCCGAAGGAACTCGGCTTTCACCATGAAGCGTCATAATTCTTCTAAATGAAGACCTTCTAACTCTCAGGGCAGAGTTAAAATGGTTTGAATTATTTTTTCTGGCAAGCGTTTTTTTAGCGAGTTAGTTTTCTACGGGATGGGGACGCTAACCCCATGCCCAACCCTCCTTCTTTACTCGGGCTTGGGACCGGCAGTAACTCTAGAAGAGCTACAGGCGGAGTTGCATATGTAATGCATAATTGATATTCACTATGTCAAATATAATGTGTTTGTTATTTACTATTCAATCTACTGATATCGGTGTTCATTTCATGTTATTTGTGATGAGTAGTCTAATCAGTGATTAGAAATGATAATTCCAGTGGTTACTTCAATTCAGATTCACTCACACATTGTACATCTCATACTCTTCAAATGATGATTGCACTCACCCTTGTATATCTATTGTGTTTGATTAACATGAAAGTGACTGAGATATGGACAACAGTTGTGTGTGGACACGTGGCACAAATCAGCAATGACAATTATGTAGTAGACTTGAGATGCCTGAAATCGAAACGGTGAACATCATGGAACCGTTCCGCTTAACCGTTTCTCGACATTGTAAGAATGATCGATCGACTAGAATAGACATCTGTGATCATCCATCAAATGTCTGAATTCACCATTCAACCATATGCTTCCTTTCACGTCGATAACGCATTGCTACAAACAATCGTGATAAATTTGATCAGTCCCAATATGTAAACAGTAAGGTAGATCTGTACAACATGTAATCACTGATTACAGATTTGAAATTCGACTACAATGTGCACGAATCGGAATATTATTCTGAAGCAATAATTCATTCCAAGAGATTCCTCATTCTATCTTCATCCTACTAGTATAGGTTTCAGAGCAAACACAATCTTTTCCCAATTTCCTTCATCCATCTTAACTGTGGAAAATATGTGGAGTGTAACATCAACTGTGCAAACGTCATCAATTGACCATCACTCTACTCAATCTATTTTTGATAAAATTTCGACAGATCTCCGCTCATCATTGCTTGGTATTTATTCAAATGCACATACTGAATGTACACTGTACTGTACACTGTACAGTTATGCCTAATCCATAGTATAAATCTTTTTAACTTTTATTTACTAAGTCTATAGTTCATGCAACGTAGTGCACGTTTCAATTCTCAGTTTCCTAACTACAAATCTTAGCATATTGTTGAGCAGATTTAGTTCACATTGCTAATCAGAACAACACGTACTTGATCGATATTTGTACATTTGTGGATTTGGAAGATGTTTCAACACGAATTGTTTAGTTAGTATAACATTTTTCTTACCCGCTTCTCTTCCACTCTTTTGCGTATTGTTTTATACTACTTATAATAATATTCAGTAAGTGGTTGTATTCGTAACAATTTTCACGCTTATGTTGTCAGGCAAGTTGGTCGTGTCATATTTTTATGAAATATTTACATATACTTATAACGTTTATTGTATTTATAATTGTAATTACTTTATCTCAATCATTGTAGCAGTTATACACATTTGAGTGTTGCTTAAACGCAACAGTTTTCACATGTTTTGTGCATTTGCTTAAACGCAACAGTTTCCACATCGTACTGCTCTTGGTTCGGGTGTTGCATGTTGATATTTTAGTTTATGTGATCAATGTACTAATTCCCCTGAGACAAACAGGTGAACGGAATAATTCCGATGGTGATGATCGGTTTCGTAAGACGGACTTATAAGTTCAGTAGTTTGAATGTTCCGTTTTACGTAATCAGTCAAATGGTGTCATTTACTGAGATAATCGAATCGGTCAACCTACTCGACCAACAATCAACTACAATTTCGTCAGTTTCTCTTCAGATTCTTCACACATAGTTCAGTGTTATCCATGAAAGGAAACACGATCCAATCACCTTGTCTATTACAATGCATACGATTGTTCTTTCGACTATACATTTGATGTTCAACTTTTGTTTCGAAAGAACGACACTTGGTCAACAACAAATGAATAGTTTATTTACATTTAGTCACAGAATGTTTGACATAGTGAAGTACAATGCAATGCAGTACAGTAAAGTAAAGTACAGTACAGTACAGTAGTAAGTAGAGGAACGAAACGCATTTACAACTTTCATTGAATGCACAAGAAAGTGTACAGTGGTTTAAGAATGTAAGATAAACAAGAAGACGATGGTTTGAAAGAGCTACCGATGTACATAGATGATTGACTCACATTAGAGCCAACCAATTACGCAAATATAAAACTGCAATAAAATATTCACTGATATCTAACATTTGACAGATAGACAGATATTCAACAAACAATTTACTTAATAAGAAATTTCATTATGATGAGTAATTGCGATTACCGTGAATTGTACGTAGTTCACAGTGTAAACTTGTCCGTTTACTTACCACAAACATTCTTATTCAATCATGCGTAATCGTCTATAGTTTAGTGATTGGAGGAACATCAGATATGTGAAGCATCTTTGCAAACATAATAGTGGAAGGAGTTGCTTCGATGAGATAAGTTGCAACATTCTGGTTGGTGAATATCTGAATTTCCGAGAATACTGACTGGAACTACAAACACACACACTGTGATAAAACGTATTTCACTGTTCAACTTCACTTAACACTTCTCTGTAAAGTCCGTCAACCGTTGCTTACTGACTGACTGCTGACTGACTGACATTTTTATGGACAATGGACACTCGGTGCATTTATCAGTAAACGCTAGCTCAGATCTACAGATCAACTTTGCATGGAAACACTTGCTTCAATCTTCATGCCAACTACATATTCTCAAATGATTCATGTCATTTCAGTTCACTGAAATAAAATACAACACAACTAACCTTAATCATACAAACCATAATACACTGGCCCTAATTATGGATATTCGAAACAATCCTCATTATGATTATCATTATAATTAATATGACCATCATAAACATGATTTCAACTTAAAACAACACACTCTTCCTCCAGTCATATGCTCAGTTGAATTGATGTTTATCGTAGCGTTTTCAATCAGTCCAGAATACAGTTTGCACCATTTCGGTTTGACCTGTAAATAAGGAGAAGTTTGAAATGTAACGTATATCTGCAATTCATACATCAAATGGTTGATGCATGTAGCATTCCATCTAATATTAATGGTAATAATAATAGCTCAAATTGGACACTTGACATCTCAATGAAACACTCCATACAGTCGAAAATTGCAAACGTTTCTTATTCTCTACAACTAATCATAACAATAATATTATTGTTAAGATATCAGAATATGTTGATGTTGAGATGAATCGGTGATCATCCATTCAACTGGAAGTATGTATATATACAGTGATATATCAGTTAGACAATTACATATTTAGTGAAAATGTATATTAAACTTACAATTTCATATGTGTATAGATTACACTGTGGATGAGATCGGCATTCAGTAAGGCAGTCTGATTTCGTTCGGACTATCTTCAACCAGTGGTTTTGTGAGAACATCTGCTCTAACAGTCCCAATTTGACTATCCATTGTGCGTAGTTGCAATGCATATTTGTATTACATTTCGGGCAGTGCTCACATGAGGATAACAATGTAAAGTTATGTGCCACATTTGTTTGTGTGTGCAAACAATATGAAAGATGAATTGAAATGTACACAAAGATCACGAATGAATATTGAATCATTGGATGTAACTTGAAATGTATAAGAAATGGTGTATTGTTCGACAATAACAATAACGACTACTGCTGCTGTTCTGCTGGCTGCTGCTGCTGTTTATATAGTAGAGATGTATCAATTGATTGGTGGAATTTCCCATATCCACAAATTGACCAATTGGGTGGTTGCTCATTGATAAAATGAATAATTTCTAACCAGTTGGATGAATGCAAACTGTATTGGTCATTTATTTCATTATGAATAGTCATTATGGCTCTCACAGTGATTTTCGTCGAGTTTACATGCCCATGTTTTGGTCAATTCTATGTTGATGTTAAAACAATTGAGGATACTGTGTCATTTACTTCGTCAATTAAGTCTAGTTCTCATTCCATATTGATGTGCTCATAACTGATGTTTGTGCGTGATTTAATGTTGCACTCTCGTTAAACATTATTATCTTGAACCAACATACTTATGTTCTTCTCCAATATCTCAATGCAGTGACGATAACTGCTTCCTACATCACAACCAATAACAATTCAATTTTGATCATGTGATTGATTTGAACAGAGATCATTCTGTTTATCATCTAATGAGTTCGTCAGTTATCCGACTTCTCAGGAAAACCGTATCAATTTCATTGACTAATACCCGATATTCTCTCTGCATATATAAGTCTTTTCTAATCAGTAGATTATTCATCAAACCTGTCTGGCTCATTTGTTTTACTGTCACACGATTGTTCTTCACATGCACATGTGAATTTACCGATCTCTTTGTGTTTTTTCATCAAAGTGGATAAGTGACCAATGAATTTGACTAGATGTCGTAGTAGAATTTTCCACAATAATCATTTCCTAACTAAACGCTCATGAACATACAACCAGGTAGGATTCACACTTGTTGAATACAATGTAATCAGAGATGAGCGTACTTAATGATTGGGTTTTCCAATCGAGAACTCGGAATGCTTTCTCTGGGTAAAGTGGTCAGTTGTAGTGTATAGAAGTTTCATTCTGGGATTTTTGAAGGCAAGAAACATTTTAACGGATAAATACAAATGAAATCTACAATAGTCATCGTTTTCTAGTCACAACAATATCAATGAAGTATTGTGTTATGAAACATCAATCCGGGTTCGTTACATCCTAACGAAGAATAAATGGACGTTAACTGCTGAAACTTATATATCGACTGTTGTTACATATATATTCTTATGGTATAACTAATAATATACGATTTAGTATTCCTACGTTATTCCCAATCTATTAGTTACACTCTCTCACACTCACAGCCACGTTTGGCACGATGTGGACTTCACTTACAAAATTGTATGTGGTGATTTCAACCTCCCCACCATCAACTGGACGAGACATTCTGGCCCATTGTGCTTTGAAAGCATATTTAGATCCTTAGACTTACACGGTTGGCAACAGCATCTACACCTGGTTACATGAAATCACAACATTCTTGACTCGATATTGTCATAATGTCACACCAACATCAGTGGTGGTTGGCGACAAGTTCCACAACAGCGATCATTAAATAGTCCTCTACACCCTTCCGATTCTTGCCATGTGCAGCAAACTAAAGACATTAAATACGCGTTCCCAACATAGAGACTATGCAAACGCTGACTGGGAAAACTTTCGATTTCTAATAAAGCACTCTGATTGGAGCAGTTTCTTTACTTGTGATAACCTCTTACTAACATTAGAATGTGAGTTTCTTCCTGTTTATTCTGTATTAGCATTTCACTCTTCTGTACACTATGTTGACTAGCAATTAATATTATTTCTCCACTCGTTACCTCATCTATAACTCATATGCTTCTATACTTTTCCGCCTGCTTTAATAAACAACTATCCTACATTATACCCTCCTGAATGCTTATACTCTGATTGGCAAACTATACTCTACAGTATAGTCAATTAAAGCACTGCATCGATGCCTTACCCACAGTCTATAACTTGTAAAATGGTACTTATAGAAATAGTGTTTTCCAACAGGTTGTGAAACACAGTATTGTGTGAGGTACGACATATATCGAAAAATAAGCTTAAATGAGCCTAACATCACAAAAGGAGGGAGTGTGGAGTTACTGACCAGCAAGCATTGATGGTGAGGGCGATGACTTCAACCCACTCGTGTTTGTGAGGCAGAACATTTTGTATGTATCAGGCTGTTTATGATTGGGAATAAATCAATCAACCTGTGATGTAGATTGTCTTCTTATGCTCACCACTCAGTCTCATGTTTCCAATTTTATGCTGGATTAGCTATTCTACCAAGACAACCTATAACATGCTAATTCGAACTTTTACACTAGGATTGTGTGGCTGGAATCGGATGGACAAAAGAAGAAAATAAAGAAAAAATTAGACAATAAAAGATATAGTCATTAGTATTCTTACCACTTCACCCTCTATATGCACACTCCCTTCTAATAAACCACTTTCCTTGTACCGATCTTGACTTCCTTTCCTTCATGTGAGCTTACTCCAACTTGTTAAACATCACAACTCATTGTTCTTTATTACTACATTCTCCAATATGGAGCCTCTGACTTCATTTCACTCTACCAAGAGATAATATGAATTTAATCGAATTTATTATACCTCTGTCTGTTCTACTACACAATGTTAAGCAATGTTAAGCAATGTATGGGGTTCATATCCAATTGCCTTGCTGCTCTTCTGTTTTTCTTTCTTTCTTTCTTCTTCTTCTTCTTCTTCTTCTTCAGAATGTTGCTCTGATCGCACAGCTATGAAACTTCTGACGTCTGGAACAAACTGACGTACGCGTCTCCTCAAGGTCATGGTTTACAGCAAGCGCTATACGAGTCTACCTTATAACAACTATAAACTTAATAAGTTCGGAAGCATGTTGTGCACCAACTCATGTTGTAATTTATAGATCATACTTGTAAAAATGGCGTGTACCCGCATATGTAGAAATATATATTATCATTATTATTATTATTATTATTATTATTAATATTATTATTATTATTAATATTAATATTAATATTAAAACTGTAATTCTCTACTTTGTGGTATGAAGAGGTCTGATTTGCCTGTAAACAAACTGCATATGTCTGATATACATGATCCATACAGTGGAAGCTGAGATTGTGTTCTGGACTCGACGGACAGGGCGGGCAAGACGTGAAGAACCAATTAGGACTGTGAGGTGATGCTAGGCTGATCGTACTGGTTCACGCGTGATTGGTTCGACACAATGACAAGTTCAACTGAGCTTTCCACTGAAACACTCTCTCTGTAAAGCTAAACATTAAACAATTGTGTCTCACACACACTCACGTTGTCAATACAATCATTATCCATGCTACATGCACTGACTATTAAACGCAGATGTCGATTTCCAATCAACTATACTGTTGTTTGTGAGAAAATCTTTCGCGGTCACAATCTCATCCTGATCAACAAAAATAATAAAACTCACATGAGTATGATGTGGAAACAGCATGTGAGTAGATTTCGCGTAGCATAGTTCAAGGAAATAGCTTGATATCCGCGTAGAATATTTGCAGTTGTTTGCTTCTGATTAACTGAGATCATATGAACATCAATGGAACTGTCAAGGCAACATTGCACGTTACACAATCTTACTACAAATAAAATGAAATCAATTGATTAACATGGTTGATGCCGGAATCAAGTGAGATTAGATTGAGATTTGCTGCTCCTTATATTGACTCTGTCATAATGTCGACATGGTGGTATGAGGAGTTTAGAAATGCGTTGAAATTTTATCAACTGTAACTGTTTCACTCAATTGATCATTCAGATATCCATCGAGATGGAATTCAAACTCTGTTTACAAATGAATTATTTCCCATCTTCGTATCCATCTTCACCTTAACCTTTTATCATTGTTATTTTATTATTATTTCTATTGTCGTTATCATTATTATTGTAGTTGTTGTTGTTGTTTGGTGAACGCCTTCACACAAACATGAACTTCTTCTTCCCATAAAACTAAATTGCACAATGGACATCTGCTTTCGTCATATTGTGGTTCACACGTCCTTCCATTATATCAACATGTTTATTGTTATTGTAGTAAATAGGGCATTCTATTCCCATCATCGTCATCGTCTTATTCTATTCAAACTATAATTCAGAGATTGTTTGTTAGTTATTCACTCACAGTTCATTTACAATAACACCCTGTCAAATTGAAACAACAACATGGTCTCGCATTCACTTTACAATACGAGATTCGTTTCGTTCACCGTTTTCATTACTTTCTCGTGTTCATCATTGCCTGATTTCCACATTCTCATCACTGAATGCAACTGTACAATTTCACAGTTGCCTCAATCACTACTTATAAGTACAACACAGAACAATATCGTGGGCTATTCTTATTGGGACGTCAATGAACTGGTATGATGATAAATTGTCTTCAATCATCAATCATATATGTACATCATGATTTTGTGGAATCGACTGTTGACATCAATGACTATCGGATAATGAATAATGCACTAAATGAATTATTCATGTGATTGCAGTGCACGATGAATTCACAAACTGATTCTTCGATTGACTTTGTTTTGTGTAAAGCCAATAGAACAACAGGTATTCTCTCTGCCCGTTCAATCACTAATACGTGTATTATCCACATCAATAATACATATTGGTTTAAATGCTCAGTGTGTTCTGCTAGCTTAATCTCCTTCTTCTCTAACTACCACTAATAGTAATTGCTTGGATCAACTGTGATGAGCTGGTTGAAAACTCATTATAAATGAATGAATCAAATGAATGTGTTCAGTGGATGGATGTGGTTGAGAATATTCTATAGCAAGACAGATATCAGTATGTCTGCATTCAATAAAGTTATGGGTAACGAAACAGACTACTCAATACTGATAAGTAGTAGTATAGAGTAATATACAAAACGCTAGTCAAACAACTCGAATGAACAGAATACAATGAACCTAACAGACAACATGTCAATTGCAAATATGTTAAAGTCAATCGCATGATTAGTCTCACTCACATAGTATCAATGAGAATGAGGCTTTAAATTGGTCAGAGGGTTACTTAATTGCAGAAGAAATATGATCAACATTATGTGAAATGCACTTGACAAAATGTTCCATTCATCCAATTGATCTGATTTCATTCAATTTCACTTTGTGGAAGGCTTCTTCAATCTCAGGTGTTCACCTCATTCAATTCGGCGGTGCAGCAATTGAAGAATGTAGTATGTTTTCATTCGTCTAATCACATGATAACATGATGTCTGATGTTAACTTTATAAC